>JARFOD010039693.1:0-10295 GCA_031763545.1 Mopalia muscosa | reverse complement strand
CTAAAAAGTATTGCAGAATGGCATCAACTCATTTCACAAAATGAGTTGTGGTATGTCAGAATGCACGCCCTCTAGCGGTCAACTTGGTTGAGTTGGTGACGTCACGCGGTCATATTTCACTCCGAACTGTCTATGGCTGGACGTAATGGTGTCAGATTTTATGAGAATCTCCTCTTTATTTAACTTGTTTTCTGGATTATTGGATTTTACCCTTGGATGTTTTACATGCTGTCGATTGTGAACACAAGATAATTGCACGATGTTTAAATGCATCCCGCTTTTTCGGGCTTGTAATCGTCAGGTTGAGTATATAGATCGCCGCCATTGCAACCTCACTGCAGTACCTGATGATGTTTTACGATACACTAGGAGTTTAGAAGAGCTTTTACTTGACGCCAATCAAATCAGAGAACTACCTAGGGTGAGAGTTTAATCTAAAAAAAATTTAATCCTTCATTTTTGTGATTTGTTAAAATCTAAAACCTGTTGCATGTTTTCTCTTCCGCCATCGAATTCGACCTAGATCTGATTTTTGTTCACTTTTACTTTTCTCAACAGGGCTTTTTTCGACTTGTTCAACTTTCAAAGCTCAGTTTGAGAGACAATGAAATATCACGACTGCCTCCTGATATTGCCAACTTTATGAATCTTGTGGAGTTAGACATCAGAAACAACGGTAAAGTATATTTTTCTGTCAAATTCTTTAGCACTTAGGTATACTGGGGGCCGCCATCTTGTTTTACCTGCCAATGCTATAAAAGTATAAGTGTCAAACCAGTGTATTACTTTAACCTAGTCCTGACATAACTAACCATTTACACTCCTCGAACCTAACGGCGCTATTGTCAGTCATGAGGATACGGTATCATAGCAATAGCTTACTCACCAGTCTATTTGCAGCTCCTCACTTTTCTATTTCTTTTAAATTGTGTTTGTGCACTCACATATAAAATACGTTACTCTTTTGGATCGAATCAAAAGTAATGCACGATTCAAACCTAATTGCTTAATGCGGAGCATGTTTGAAAGTGGTGGAACTAGGTCAACCATGATCTCCTTGAATGACTCCAGCATGGGTTGGGCCCGTGAGACAGTGTCTGTGGCTTTAGTGGTAGCGTGTGCGCTTACAGAACTGAACCTGCTTCGATGTACCATTCACTGGATCAACTCTGCCTGATGACCATCAGGTATATGAGCGAGTCACATTTTGTGGCTCCGGCAATCGCAGGGGTGTTTTTTAATGAGGTTTCCACTATAATAAGGCAAAGTGAAGCGTGAAGTGGATATAATACCCTTGATTACGACGTTAAACTCCGATCAAAGAAAAAAACAAACCAGCATGGGTCTCACTCTGTTTTAGTTGAAAAAACAGGATAAGCAGGTGTTTTCAAACGGAAAAAGAACCCAAAACACCATAATACGGCCATTATAAATGCTGAAATATTGAGTCAAAAGGAAGTGATTGTTTTTCAGAATCACTCTACTTGTTTATTATGTTAAGCTATTGGTTTTTGATATTTAGTTATTTACACATGCTTGCCTCTAGCCCTAAATGACGTCTTACCACCCCCTTTTTCTATGGCTATGTTATGTCAGGTATCAATGTCATAACGCGATGTCTTATTATTATTGAAGGAACCTAGTGCTACTGTGCTACGTAGTGCAGTCCCTGCGATAAATCTATTTAGGCAGCCTCAAGCCTCAAAATGAGGTGCCTAGTGGCAAAAAGCATCGGTAACAGTCGTTTCTGATACTTCTGATGCCTGTATTTTACAAAAACCAGCCATCAATATCCAGAAATTCACCTTTCATTTTAAACACCTCGCCTTTTTCACTCTTGGCGCATGCACATTATAACTGAGGAGTTACGTTTCATTTCACATTGAAACGCACATTTCGTTTGACTAGTGACATAAACAGGGGTTTTTTATAGACAAATTTTTTGTACGAACTCAATTTGATATTACCTAAAACTCGCACAAAATGCATTAATACCCAATTTTACTTAATTTTCATCGTCAATTAAATAAAACCAACATCTTGGTGGATATGACACTGGAAGTGAGGAAATCTGCGGGTCATCCACTGTAAATTCTGAATTTTATAGCTCGCCAGTGGCCAAAAAAAGTAAAAACTCAATTTTTTCTAACAAAACTGAATATCAAATTGAAGAAAAACTCAATTTGCCGTTAATTTTCATCGGGGTATTCCCGATGAAAAAGGGTCTATAAAAACCCCTGCATAAAGTATCAGTAACAGTCATTTTCAATACTGGTCCAAAAAGGCCTGTTTTTCTGTCCCCCAAAGTTTGAAATCTAATAACCCTTACTAAAAAGTAAAGGTAGTTCATAGGTATTTTTTTTTTTCTGGTATTTTGGAACTAGAAGACAGAAATTGCTTGAAGGATTGTTTGAACATTTTTAAAAAATAAAATAAAACGCTAGATTTAGTGTTTCACATCATTTTTAGAAACAAATTTCAATGAAAATTTGTAAAAATTAAAAAATACTTATATTTTCCTTTATTAGTTATAACAATTTACCTTTAAATATTTTAAATTAAATTACGTAGGCCTACATGTATAGTCAAACATTTTGAGAAGTTGACTGATTTCGTTGGGAAATATGCAAAATGCCTTCCTATGAGCCATGATTTCCACTGATAAGTTTAGCATAGTACAAGAGTAGTGTTACTCCGAAGAACGAAAGGCTCATTTTGTCTTCAATATTTCGGCGGTTTATTTTGCCCTCATCAAGAAAGTAATGTACAAGGTGACATGAAGCATATTTATAAAGGTTGGATATAAACAATCATATGATTCTAAAATACTAGTTACAATAAAATGTGTACATTAAAAGCCAGTTTTTGAGGGTATACAATGAAACAAAAACAAAATTGTGTTTGTTATTAAAACTATAAAATCATCTAAGCCATTTAACAGATTAAACTCCAATAAACAGTTCTTAACACATGATCAAAGCTGTTAAACTTATCATACAGAGTTATAAAATAAAATTATCTAAACAGGATTAACTCCTTGCTGGCTTTAAGGCCATGGTTCAACTGTGGTTTTAATCTTCTGATTGCTAGGGCTTCTTTGAAGAGGAGAACAGACCAATGTCTTGCTGAGTCTATTGTCTCAGTATTTGCTAATATTACTTCAAACATATCAATAGGTTTATTATTGTTGAAGCTATCTGGTAGACTTAAAATTCTTTGAATATGTTGAAAGCCAGAACAATTATGTTATGTCTAACATTGCATAATATTTGTCATTAACGTGCATGAAGACAATAACTTGCCAATAGATTGATCTTTTTTATTTAAAGCTGGGCGCCCCCACCCCGTTTAGACAATGGTTGGGATTGCATGTACGAAATTCAGAAGACAGTTTGGAAACATTTGCATAATTGTACAACTGTTCTTCCTGTATAATCTGTAAATACAATTAATTAATTAATTAACCTCATACTAGGAATACAGCTTCATGGCATTCCATCGCATCGTATGGAGTACTATGGCAATCATTGCATATTTAGAAATATTCAAAATGTGTTGAGAGCGATATAACTTCAAACCAAATTCAAACTTATACACCCTCGAAAATCTTGCAAGACACCCTAAAAACTTTTGGGTCCTACACGTATACGTCATATACAATAACCCTCTAGGTGTGCGCATATGAGTAATCCCGAGCATTGTGCACGCCATAACCCCGCTTTGACAGGGTTTTCGGATTTTCACGTCATATAATGATTAACTATTCGAGCTTTACTGACATATATTTACTTTCTATTTCAATTATTCGGGTTCACCCACCAGATTTGAATTTGTTTCTATTGTGACGCGCATTGCAGTGCTTCTTTTGTTTAGGCTAGAGCATGACTACAATACTTCGCAATCGATTGTATAAGTCCTTAATTACCCGACAACTCCGATTAATACTGCTTTCTTCATTGATTTTTGCCCTGGGAAGAATAAAAAGGCAAGCCTCTTTATAGGAAGGTCTGGGCGCCATGTTATTCAATACGTTATCGTTTCCGTTATATCATGAACTCTTCTCATTATATTGAGCACTTTTATGATACATTGGAGAAGTTCAAGGAACGTAAAGGATGGCGATGCGGGACTCTCCTCTTTAGGCAACCAAGTCCCCAAACACGGGATATCGTAAACTGTATTATCTCACCGGGAATGTTGTGTTGCCTATATGTGTTATATTATATCCTAGAATCTTATCCACTCGTCCATTAATGCAGCCGTATTGTCTTAAGGAGCCCACCCACCCCAAAGTGTAGAAAATAACAAATGTGGGAGTCAGATATTTATCATTGAAGAAGTTTAACGTTAGATAATACTTTACCATATTCCCCTTAATAAAAACGATCAAGTGTTTTGTTCCCATGCTACATAGAGCTTGATGTAGTATATGTGGCTGCCTTAAGATCAACTGGTATTTCAAACAGGCAACTTTGGAGAACCAAACTGTCTTAGAGGCTATACAAAAAAACAAAACATATTGAATACAATTCACACAGGTCGGTCGATACGATCTGGTTTCACAAAGCATGATGTGGTTTTAAATGAAAATCCAACTGACATTACAATGCGGCAAAGCGTATGTTTTATTAGCCTGGTATCTATGAGCAACTCTAATCTTAGAGAGAAGGATAGCTTTGAAGTCTCTGTATAATCAATAGTCTATTTTTTGCTCGAGCGCAAACCCATTATCTTACAATAAAGTTTCTTTATGCAGTTCAGCGGCTCCGACCAGACCAAGAATAGGGAATACCTTCTAACGTATGTAAGGCTTATTGAGTTTATTTTTAATTTAATCCAATAAACGATGCTTGGATGAAACAGTGCCTACGCTAATCTGGTACCGTGCTAAGATGGAAAACATCTATTTTACACCGTAGAAAGTTGTCTATTAAACCATGAGTAGCATATGGGAAGTATTTAAAATACAGGAAATTACAGCTATGGTTCACTAGCTGTCCTGCATCAGTTGTTACAAATCATTGAACACAGTGTATTTCGCCACTGACTGTCTCATCCGTTGTGTTTAATGGTTGACTTGCTCTGTATTACGTCAACTGCAAGTGGCTGGTTTTAATGACAGTTAGTTCACAGAAAGGTTTCCACAAAAGTGTTTACTGTCATTCTGGTGAATTGAAATGTGATAATTGATGACTCAGTGAGCGGAATAGGAAGAAAGAGTGCAGCAAAATCAACCACTTTGGTAATGTTTGTAAGTGGGTCTCGCTGAAATCAATCGCATTGGTAAGGTTTGTAAGCTCGTCTAGTTGAAATCAATCACATTGGTAAGGTTTGTAAGCTCGTCTAGCTGAAATCAATCACATTGGTAAGGTTAAGAAGCGCCTCTCGCTGATATCAATCACATTGGTAAGGTTTGTATAAGCTCGTCTAGTTGATATCAATCTTATTGGTAAGGTTTAGAAGCGCCTCCCACTGATATCAATCACATTGGCAAGGTTTAGAAGCGCCTCTCACTGAAATCAATCGCATTGGTAAGGTTTGTAAACGCATCTCGCTGAAATCAATCACATTGTAAGGTTTGTAAGCGCCTCTGACTAAAATCAGTCACATTGGTATGGTTTGTAAACGCATCTCGCTTAAATCAATCACATTGTAAGGTTTGTAAGTGCCTCTGACTAAAATCAATCACATTGGTATGGTTTGTAAGCGCGTCTCGTTGATATCTATCACATTGGTAAGTTTTGTAAACGCATCTCGCTGAAATCAATCACATTGGTAAGGTTTGTAAGCGCGTCTCGTTGATATCAATCACATTGGCAAGGTTTAGAACTACTCTTTTGCTAAATAAGAAATCCTGGAAGCAGTTGAAGCAAAGCATCATCTTTCTTTACCTACTTCAGCACATGTAAGCGTGTCGTACATACCAGCCCAAATACTTAAGTGCATTCGTATTCGCACCTGAGCGAGAAAACATTTTTTAAAAGACCATGGTGGTAAACGTTATAAAAGTGAATATAGGAAATAGTTTCAAGTCAAAAGCAGAAAAAGCTTTAAATGTTTAAATCAGCTTCAGTTAAAGTTCATATCAATGAAAGATTTAAAACTCAAAATCAGTTAAATCACTAAAAGTTAAAAGTTTTGGCAATTTCAAATGTGAAAAAGATTTTAAAATTCTTATTGATTTGCACCTATAAAGCTTTAAATGTTCTTCACTTTTAAGTCATTTAATTATTTGACTTTTTAAAGTTTTAAATCTCTAGAGCAGTTTAACAGTTTAATTTCTGAAACCATAAAGACTCAAAAGCAGTTAAAGCTATACATGTTCGAATTCGAAAAAGCGTTTTAAAGCTTTTTCTGATTTGAACTTTTAAAGTTTTAAAATTCAAATTCATGAAAACTTTAGAGCTGAAATGCATTAATCGTTTTACAAGTTACGCTTTTATTGATTTAAACATGTAAAGCTTTCGATGTTCATGACTTAAAACTTAAAAACTGTGAAACCCTTAAAACTCAAATGTTTTACTTATAAAGGAAAGAGCAGTAATATCTTTTAAACCTAAGAGCAGTGAAAAAATTAAACTCAGGGGCAGTTAAAGTTTTACTTCTGTTGAGTTTAAATATTTCGATACTCTTAGGTTTATTTAAAGCTTGAACACTCAAGAACAGTGAAAGCTTTAAAATTCTAAGGCAGTAAAAGCTGTAAAATTCGAGCGCAGTTTACGCTTTAAGACTCAAGACTAGTAAAAGCGTTAACAGATAATAACAGTAAAGGTGTGGAAATTTGGTCCTGTCCAGCCTACCTCAATAACTGTAGGCAATATTAATAAATACATAGAGAATAGAGCATTCCGCTTTGCCAGTTTTTTGTGGAGAATATGCTTTGTCTAGTTACACTTCAAAGTGAAGCCCGGGAGGGAATACAAAAGTGAATTTGCTGAACTCTAATGAATACCCGCAGGATAAAATTCTAACTTACTAAATTCAAATAGGTTTGTGATTGATTTTTAGAAAAAAAAACTACAGTCGTCTCTGTGCTGCATGTTTGTATCTCTGTACTGTGTTGCTTAATATTATGTTTTATAGACCAATCCAATCTATTTTTTCTAACTTGAAAAGAAACTTTATAAATTGATTTATATAATGTTTATACAACTCCTCCAAACTGTACCAAATGCTTCTTGTAAATGTATAAAACATGCAGATCCAACTCTTTAGATCTGCCAGATGTTTGGAACGAAACCGTCGCCGTCTTACCTCTGTGATATAGGGTATAGCCTGCGTTGAAAGTTAGATGGTACTTGATGTTTAAAAAATGCTGTCAGATATAATGTAGGGTTGATTTAAGATGGATCTTGTACAAAGAAGGAATGTGTCCTTTATAATTGATTAACAAAATTACTGCTATTGCAAATTGCAGGTAATAGAATTATAAGCAAATGTTAATTCTGTTAACCTCCCAATACACACTCAAGTCAAGCAATCAGTAAGATGAATTTTAAAATGAAAAATTAGAACTGAGGTATATCTATATACTACATTCTATTTTCATATATTAAAACCTTTTTTTCATATTTTATTCATTTTTACATATTTTCAAATTATGTAAATATATAAATAAAATTGATTTTATCATTATATGTAATTCTTAATTTGTTATATGTGTTGTTATTATGGTGTACTTTCAGTCGGAGACGCTTGAAAGAATTGTAGAGAGCTATGGATTTCTGGACTCAAATACTAGGAGTTCTCCCCATCCTGATCCTTATTCTCACTGTTCAAAATGGCTACCACGTCACAGCAGACAGTACGTATTCCATGTTATATTAATAAAAAACTCTTTTCAAATAGCTTCAAGCATTAATTTGGAGGTTTGTTTACTCTAGTTTTTTTTTTAGAGTTAATTGACTTTACTCCATTCGTATTTTGATTATTAGTTCAACTGGTCGAGTTTAGAGCAGCTTTCATCACATTCGCATTCACATCATTCAAAAATAACTTGAGAGAAAACATGACGAAGACTTCAAAGTAAAAGACGACTAAAACCAATCAAATTAATTTGACCATATATCTAATTGGCTTGCTCGAAACGCTTTTAAATTAGATGACATCCCGTCATGTTCAATGTCTATCTCTAATCGGCTATTAGCGGTTCAGTTTTGTGCTAACGACTAGTTATCTTCAGAGCATCTAGACCCCGGGCAAAGGAATATTTCGAAAAGCATACATTTGCATTATCGACTAGGAGGTTGACATTTTTGACATCTCAGACCTTGGCATTTATGTCATATGAAAGCTATTATACACATTTAGTGCACAGTTTTCATGAGCATTGCCTTGAAAGCTATCATAAGCATTGCCTTGAGAGCTGACAATAGCGTTGCTATGAGAGCTGATATTTGCCTTACCCCGACATATGATATTAGCATCGTCTTGTTAGCTCACATTAGCTTCTCCTGGAGAACTGACATGGGCATTGCCTTGAGAGATGACCTTAGCATTGCCTCGAGAGCTGACATTAGCATTGCCTTGGGAGGTGACATTAACATTGCCTTTGGCTAAGTAGCCGATATACATTGCACAGAGGGCTTGCATTAGCATTGTTTTGATTTCTGACATCAGCATTGCCTTGAGAGATGACATTAGCATTGCCTTGATAGCTGACATTCGCATTGCCTTGGGCCAGATAGCTGCCGTATATTCAACAGAAAGCAGACATCAGCATTACCAGGAGAGCTGACAATAACAGAGCAAGGAGAGCTGACAATAACAGTGCCTGAAGAGATGGCAATAACATTGTCTGGAGAGCTGACAATAACAGTGCCTGAAGAGATGACAGTAACATTGTCTGGAGAGCTGACAATAACAGTGTCTAGAGAGCTGACAGTAACAGTCTCTAGAGAGCTGACGTTAGCATTGCCTTGAGCCAGATAGCTGATATATATTGTACAGAAGGGAAATATTAGCATTGTCTTGAAAGCTGGCATTGCCTGGAAAGTTGTCCTCTTGTTGGAAAGCTGTTATCGTTTGGAAAGCTGACTCTTACGTAGTTCAGAAATTTAACACTGAAATCGTCTGTGAAAGTGATACCCCTAACTACACTACAATTACCTACATATCACAAGTTCTAAGTAAATCACAAGGATATAGGTACTACTCTAGATGTCTACAAGTACAAATGAAGGGACAATAAAAATAGCAGTTTGTAAATGTATATAGGTGCCGATCTGCGTACAACCAATAGTTCACACTATGTTGTTTCTCTTTACAGAGGTTGAAGAAGATTGCGGGCTGAGTTATGTACAAATCGTTAAAGGAGAAAGTTTGATGAAAGAGGCGAAGAAAGTGGATTACCAGGGACCTGGGTTTTGTCAACTAATATATAAATCGTTGGATACTACGGAAAACCTTTACCTCATCTTCAAAAAATTCGAGATGTTGGATTGTAAAATGAGATTAGAAGCTTACTGGGGTGCTCAAGTTGGAAAGGTAACTATAATGGACAATTTTGGAAAACACATGAAGGCAAAAAGTTCAGGGTTTTCTTTATGGTTATATTTAGCTGGACCAGTTACAACCCATCATACTCCAATATCTGTTATGATGTCAGAACTCGTTTCTTGGACTAAGGCCGCCTCTTTCTTATTCTAAGAAAGCTCCAATATGATTGGGTGAGGTAAAGAGAAATCATAGGAAAGAATTTAACTTATGTTTCAATCTATTTAGGCAAGGTACATGCAGGGAAGGAAGAGAGGATTAATGCGACGACGATGTTCTTTTTCGCCTTGCATCGGGAAGATAGTACACCGAGGCATAAAACTGTTTCAGCAATATTGCAAATTTAATGTGGTAATACTAGACGATTCTTTTGATAAATTTAACAAACTTGCTGTAATTTGGTCAAAGAACAGTTCAATATAATCTAATTTAAGATGACTTAAAAAACAAGGTTGAAGCTTAATATCTAAACCTTTGTAGGAAGGAATGTATTACTATTGAATTACTGGGCTCTGGTTTCAGTGGTAGTCCAGACTTTGATCTTCTGCTACTGTATATGGATTATTCTCTTTTTAGCCCACCATCATCTGATGGTGGGCTTTTCTGATCACTCTCATCCGTGGTCCGTCCATCCGTTAGTCCGTCCGTCCCCCGTCCGTCCGTAAACAATTTCTTGTGATCACCAATGCTCAGAAACTATAGTTCGGACAAGATTCATATTTTACAAACTGGTTCCCCATAAGGTCTAGTTGTGCACCTGACCTTTTTTTTGTGGATGTGAATATTCAAAATAGCTGCCA
>JARFOD010039682.1:0-10296 GCA_031763545.1 Mopalia muscosa | reverse complement strand
GGGTAACGATAAGCAAATTTGTTTGTAATGTTCTGTATTTTTGTCCGTCGTCATATAAGTGAAATACCCTTGAGTACAACGTAAAACACCAATCAAACAAACAAACAAACAATCCATCCAGGTATGTCTACAGAGTCCTCATTTGGTATATAGAAAACGTCCATCCAGGTATGTCTACAGAGTCCTCATTTGGTATATAGAAAATGTTAATCCAGGTATGTCTACAGAGTCCTCATTTGGTATATAGAAAATGTTCATCCAGGTATGTCTATGGAGTCCTCGTTTGGTATATAGAGAATGTTCATCCAGGTATGTCTATTGAGTCCTCGTTTGGTATATAGATAATGTTCATCCAGGTATGTCTATGGAGTCCTCGTTTGATATAGAAAATGTTTATCCAGGTATGTCTACAGAGTCCTCATTTGGTATATAGAGAATGTTCATCCGGGTATGTCTACAGAGTCCTCGTTTGGTATATATGTACTTGGGATTCAATCCTGTTGATCTAACAGCAGATGAATAAATAAATGAAGAACATGAACAGATGCTTAGTACTCTGAACCAGAGTATCATATCTAAATGGTCAACTGTCTAAATTAAGGCTGATTTAGCGTTTTAGAAGTAAAGTATCGAGCCCTATGTATGTGGGCTTAGGCGGTCTAAAATTGCTAAGCCTAATGCCCGCTACCAACACGCTTTTCTCTAGTTTGTTGTTGTAAGTAACATTTTATGCTTTTGCACGGCTTTTTCTAGGCTCCTTTGGTCTACCTAAACCTTGGTATTTTCCACTTACTCGTTCCTACTGGTGCGGGCACTCCAGGGGTGACAGGGATCGGTGTTGTGGAGGCTTCTTTCATTGGTTGAAACAGAGGAGACAGACGGCCTATCACCCAATCACAGAGGAGGACCAGGCTTGTGCAATGCAACAACAACATCTGAGTAAGTACTAGTGTAGTGCTTTCTTCTGCTTTATGCTGTTGATGACTAACTCACATCTCCTCCAGGGACCTGTGGCACCAGTTGTTAGGAAAGACATCATATTGGAGTGGATTTTGGCAATTAGGGTTTTATAATTTCTCCTATAAATAATAAACCCACAAATATTGTAGTGTCAACTACATCGGACTGAAATGTGTATTGCCTTGTTGTGTTCTTATACAGAGTAGTCTTTGCATGGCTACCCCAGGTACATGTAAATGTAGACATTTTCTTATCCCTGGGGCTCACGTCCTTGGCTTTGTGGTTAGAGAGTGATCTTACTAAAGTCTTCTTTGATGTACCATTCACAAGATTGAGTCCATCTGTCGACCCTAAGGTACATGTATATGAGTGAATCACACAATGTGGCTTCGGCAATCGCGGGGGTGGTTTTTACAAGGTTTCTTCCCGTTTTCCACATAATAAGGCAAGGAGATTCGGTTCCATATAAGTGAAATACCATTGAAAACGATGTTAAACCCCAAACAAACAAACAAACAAATCTTATTCCTGTTTTTTATGCAGCAACTTATCACACGATATATGGATAAATGTATGGTGGCTGGTATATTTGTTCTATAGTAAGCCAGCCGTCATAATCATGGTTTGTTGGTTAACATCTCTGACCACTAATCGACCTTGACGTGCCTCTCACTGGTTCTGGTCACCTTGACAACCTCATGTATATGAAGTAGGCACAGCAAATCACAGGTGTGGTTTAAGCCAAGTTCCATCTTTGTTTTCCACTGATTTAATTAAGACAGACTAGTTAGTAAATCTACGTAATTTGGCATCCCATAAATTAAATATTATTAAATGTGACCAAAAAACCCATTGGCACTATGATTTATTTGTTTGTTGTTTATAATTTACAGTCAGTGGCCACAGCTTTGAGGCAGATCCTGGACATTTCCCTCTAGGAGTCAGCATCAGTGGGCTAACCAAGGTGTGGAAAACTACTTGGAATTTTAGACTAAACTGGGTGTTTTCCATTAAACAGTGTGTTAACTAGCAATCAGATACTGTTAATATTTAGCAGCTATTCCTTTGTTAAATCAACCAAGAGAGATCAATTTGCTCTGAATGGACAACTATTTGTATCATTGATTTAGCATATTGTTTTAATGGTCCATTTTACGAACTGGAGGTTTGGAATTGACTATAAAATTAAAGACTGTAACATACATTTATCATTATGGGTTTATTTGTTGGGTAATGAGGTGGCTTGATGCTTGCACACTGAAGGTTTTTTTCATTTCTAGTATTCCCTGCTAATTTCCACACACTCATAAATTTAATTGAAATTCATTGAATAAAAAGCAAAACCATTTTTTCTTGCAGAGATACAAGAAAAGTAAAAGGACAGCTGTGGATAATTTGACCTTGAACTTATATGAAGGTCAAATCACTTCATTTTTAGGTCATAATGGTGCTGGAAAAACAACTACTATGTGAGTATCTGTTTTATTTGTAGAAGTTTACTTTAGTTGTCATAATGGTGCCCTTCGATGTACCTGGACCTCAAACTTTTGTTTGGTTTGTCTGGGATGGGTTGGGGTGGGTGGTTAAGGTCGCGGGTGACATTATAGTGACTGCATGTTTTAAATACCTATAGATTTCCACCTATGATCAGTAAATCCACCAATAAATCAATTCTGATAAACCTATCATCACTAAGAATCACACTTTATTTTATACATGTGCAGTGCTTGTTCCTCTTCCCCTTGCCCGAAATAATCAATCAGTCTTTGTCGGAAATCGGTTTATTTTTAAATGTTTTATACTTAAATGGTTTTAGCATGTGGAGTTTCATGTGGTCACATATGCTTGTGCTGATGATATACCAAGCTGGTCAAAGAGTGTTTCATATTACACCAGTTTCACACTTCTCATTGCGTTATGTTTGATTGACAGGTCGATACTAACAGGACTGTTCCCGCCTACATCTGGCTACGCTAAGGTTTATGGGAAGGATATCCGTACAGACATGGACTATATCAGGAAAGGACTTGGGATGTGCCCTCAACATAGCGTCCTCTTTGACAAGTAAGATTAATCTTGCGGGTAGACAGGTGGTTGTTGAGAGATTAACACATTGGGCTGGCCTACACAGTAAAGATCAATAAAAATATAAAAATATAATGCTGATTAGGGATGTATTGGACGAAACATTAGTTCATTGCAATTACATTGTAACATTTAACCATGTTTTTAAAAAATTATTATCTTAATTTATTATTCTGTAATCGTCATTGATTTTTAGTTTAACCCCATTATAAGGCGCTGTTGGTAGGAGCCCCATGAGAACAATTTATAACAAAGGAATTCAACTGTTAATCGAAGCAAACCGCGTATTTAACCAAAGGCCTCTTATTATTATTGTTTTTAATTGTATTTGTTAAAGATTAACAGTGGAGGAACACTTGTGGTTTTATGGCAGACTGAAGGGAGTCTCACCTAAAGACATCAAAGCTGAAATGTCAAGGTAGGTTTTTTATTTCCTGTTTAGCCCGCAGCCTGTGGAAAGAAACGCTTTTTATGGGTATATCTTGTCACAAATTTAATCCTCAGAATAGCACAAATATTGTCCACCAATTCAAACAATATTTACAATAATGTCAGTTTTTTTATAGTACTTTTTTTTCTTATATTTTTTTTTCTTCAGATTTATCCAAGACGTTGGTTTGCCTAACAAACAGAAATCTCGTGTGGATTGCCTCTCCGGGGGGATGCAGAGAAAACTGTCCGTAGCTATAGCATTTGTTGGTGGTTCCAAGACTGTCATTCTGGATGAACCAACAGCGGGGGTAGATCCATATGCTAGAAGAGCAATCTGGGACTTACTGGTTAAGTACAAAGAAGGTAGGAGAAAAAACACTTTCACTTTTGCAGCATGTTTAAAAGTGTCAGACTTAATTATGTAAAATGCTTGTAGTTTCCATTGATTGACCTCCTGTATAACCTAAGAGGTGTGTCCTGCAATCATCCTGGTTGTTTTTGACAGGCTTTGTCTCACTATTTCCACCTTATAAAGTTAGGTTGACTTATAACTTGAAACAGTATGTAAGTGAATTATCTGTGAGTATACGGGCAAACCGTATCAAGTGAAAGCCAATGTTTTGTATCTTGAAATATTCTAGAAGATGAGTTGTTGCCAGTGATGTTGCAGGTGGTTTCCATCACCCATTGGTCTGACGGGTTGTCGTGTGAATGAAATTACCTTCAGTATGGTGTTAAACCCATTTCAAACAAACAAACAATCTAGAAAATAAGGTTTTAACCTTGATGCTCAGAATAAAAGATTATATTAAAAACATATACCCACCCGGTGGTATCTGGCTCCATGATTTGCTCTGAACCAAATTGTGATTGTGGACAAACACACATTCATTTGCAACATTTCTTAACATATCTTTTTTTTTTCAGAATTTAATTCGAATTACCATTTTGATATTTTTCAGATAGAGCGTTATTATTTTACAATAAATTTATGGGTTTTTTCGACAATAATTTCAAATAATTAGGCTATGGAATCTCCTTTGGATGTTTTCAGGTCGCACAATTCTTCTCTCCACACATCACATGGATGAGGCTGATATACTAGGAGACAGAATTGCCATTATTTCTAATGGCCAGTTAAAATGTGCCGGCTCCAGCGTTTTCCTGAAGAATACGTTTGGGGATGGCTATCATTTAACTCTGGTGAAAAAACCAATGGAAGAAGACACAGAGAGCACTGGTAAAGCATGTAATACTTTGGAAAGCCATAAATCTGTAGTTCCAATTTACATCCATTGAGGTTTCATGTCAATGTTTTACAATTCTGGCGTTATATGATTCTCAATGTAGGCACAAATGTCTGACATAATATGAAGAGTTCAAGGTGCAAATACTGTTCAATGATTGGCTGGTTTCTTTATTGTAACATTAATTCAGTTCCTTCAACAATATATTAATAGTAGTTAAGGTAACTCTATGGTGAGTATAAGGATGCTGACAGGTTAACTGAACGGATTTATTTACAACAAGTCTTTATTTCTATCCTGTTATTATATGAGTGAGAAAGATGTTAAACCACAATCAACCCACCATTAACAATCTGTCTTTATTTTTATCCTGTAATTATATGAGTGAGAAATATGTTAAACGACAATCAACCCACCATTAACAATCTGTCTTTATTTCTATCCTGTAATTAATGTTTCAGACACATTGAACCAGGAGGACATGAATAACACTGGACAGTCTGACGTATCATTCAACAGTAATTGTGACTCTGCCAAAGTAACAGCCTTCATCAACCAGCATGTGTCCACGGGGTACTTGACTGCCGAAAGTGCCCAGACATTGTCCTATAACCTCCCATTTGAAGAGGCTCAGAAGGGGAATTTTGAGAAACTGTTTGATGATATGGATAAGAGTCTTGATCTATTGAATGTCACCAGTTATGGAGTGGTTGATACCAGCCTCGAAGAAGTCTTCCTCACCGTCACAGAAAAAGCCAAATTAGAAGATTGTAAGTTACAAATTTATTTCAAGCCACATATACCTTCTGTGTTAATGTGTGGAGTAAAGGTTTCACACTTTGAACTAGCTACTGAGTTTGTGTGCTCAGAATTGAGTAATTGCCCCACAGCATGATCTCCTTTTGCATGATGCAAATGTAGGAGACAGGGACCAGGCAAGGAATATGGCGGAATGACAATATGTAAGTGGACTGTGATGTTCCACTTTTTTAAACGTGGCTACTGGACTATTTAAGGTTGCAATTGACATACCAAATGTATCACAGTATTCAGATTAAAAAAAAATTATTGGACAGTATTTTATTGAACACATAATAGTCTGCAATTGTAAAAACTTCAAATTACATGGTTAGGAAAGTTTGAATTTTGTATTTGAAAATTATTTTTGATAAAACTTGAGATTTCCTGTCAAATGTTTATATTTTAACATGGTGTTAAGATTTCTACAGGACAAACCAGTATTACTGACAGGTAAAGTATTCAGCACATTTCAACACCAGCTCTACAAGTGATGTATACAAGTTTTCTCCAGGCTAATTGTCCTGATACACAGATACTCACAAATCAAGGTTTAAATGACTTATTCTTTCATGTGACTGAAAATAATGATATAAAACCCCAATTAAACAATCAAGCCTTCATTTTCAATATTAACACTGTTCATCTCGGGTTTATCCAGGTAGAGTGGAAGTTTATAAGATATTGGGTAGAGAGGAGTATGCAGAATTGTTAAAGTTGTATTGTTTTATTTTTTAGCTCTTGATACAGACCCAAAAGCAATGGAGACTGAACATGACACAAGTAATGATTTATCAATGTCAGAGGACGATGTGGCTCTACTGTCTGCCGTGGATGGTGTCTCTGAATGCGCAGGCGCAGCAGGAGGGGATGCTCCTTCTCCAAAAGAAGACGTTGAGCTTCTTGGATTAAATGAAGACATTAATAGAGGAAATGAGCATGA
Source organism: Mopalia muscosa (assembly GCA_031763545.1). Taxonomy (NCBI): domain Eukaryota; kingdom Metazoa; phylum Mollusca; class Polyplacophora; order Chitonida; family Mopaliidae; genus Mopalia; species Mopalia muscosa. Next base: position 3,831 of record JARFOD010039682.1, on the reverse strand, counting down.
AATAACATACAACCCTCCCCAAATATTCACAAGATCAGATGGTTCCCCTCAAGAGACAGACGATGTGATGGCCAGGGATAGTTTATTGCAGTTAGGAGGGCGTGGTTCCTACAGGATGGATGGGGCACCCTTAAGGTTGAACCAGTTTAGGGCAGTGATTGTAAAGCGTTACTACTATATCAAGAGAAACTGGAAAGCTCTTTTTTCACAAATTTTACTCCCAGCCTTGTTTGTATGTGTTGCAATGACCGTGGCTTTAGCTGCCCCGGGTCGGGGAAACTTACCTCCCCTTGAATTGAGTCCATCACAATATTTTAACTTAACACAGCCCAAAGGAAACTTCATCCCTTTTTCCAACTATAAGGAATATGAAGCCAAGGTGGGCACAGACTCTGATGCTGGAGCAGACAAGTTAATCAACACCTTACACCTGGCCTCAGGTGTTGGTTCCACCTGTGTCTTAAGGTCACGCTTCAACAGCTCTCTTGATGTCGATTTCCTCACACATATGAACTATACTATGAAAAACTTTCACTTGCTCGCCAAATACTTTGAGCCAAGTTGTCAGAGTGTTTTTGTCAGAGGTCTCCCATTAGAAAATTTTGTCCCTCGACCACAAACAGTGGAAGAATTTACAGATGATAATGAAACTATACCGTCTGGTAAGAGATTTAATTGATATCTAAAAACTCTCAAACACTATTTAGCAATGTATGCAGCAATGTGTTAAGTAAGAAAGTAAGAAATGGAGAATCCGTCAGCCTATGGCACAGTGTCTTGTGAGTGAAATAACCTTGAGTATGAAATCTCTAATCAAACAAACAAACCTTGCAAATGAATGCTAAACGTGTACTACACGGAAAAAAATGATGTCAATTATATATCAGTCAAATTATGTGGTTGGTAAAAACATACATTTTAAATTACTTTGAAACATTATTTAGTGATTGTCAGTTTATTTTACTTTTGCTAAATAACAGCACAGTTTTTTTTAAAATAAAAGTTTGGATTTAAATCGAATTTCAATTTATTAGTAAATTATTATACGTATTGTTGACATGTTAAATATTTAATTTTTTAGGCTTGGATTGATTGGTCCTCAAATAAAACTTATTATATGAATGGAATTTTACAAAGCTTTTGATTAATTGTTCCAGTGACGTTGCCGCCTACGGAACACAACTATTATCCAATGTGCCGGTGTGTGAAGGAGAAAGATGGTTTTGTCTGTCAAAAGACTTCAGACAATGACCATCCACCCTTGTTCAAGGTCGTCACTAGTGACATTCTACAGGATGTTAGTGACACAAATCTGCATAACTTCTTCCTGTACACCTCTAACGAATATAGATTACACAGGTATGGTATAGTGTTAGATTGAGTGAGAGAAAGTGACACAAATCTACGTAACTTCTTTCTGTACACCTCTAACGAATATAGATTACACAGGTATGGTACAGTGTTACATGTAGATTGAGTGAGAGAAAGTGACACAAATCTACATAAGATCTTTCTGTTCACCTGTAACGAATATAGATTACACAGGTATGGTATAGTGTTAGATTCAGTGAGAGAAAGCGACAGAAATCTACACAACTTTTTCTTGTACAACTCTAATGATAGACAAAGTGACTCTCCTACAACCTGTTTAGTGTGTTGAGAGGAAAAATTATAGCTGAATGTTATCACTCATATTATATATTTTTATGATAGAGAATATAAAATAAATAATTGTTCTGTTCACGTAGATATGGAGCATTGGGATTTGGTGCAGAGAATATTGAGGTACCTGACGATTTTGGTCGGAACTCTCCGGCATCATTCCATAAATTAGCAGTGCGTCACCTGTCACAAGTCTGGTTTAACAACAAGGGATATCACTCGATGCCCACTTACCTGAACGTGATGAACAATGCTATACTCAGAGCAAACATCCCAGCCAGTAAAGGAAATCCGGCTGCCTATGGTGAGTATTTATTTACATCATTTATGCCATTTTTCAATCTTCATCTGCTTCAATGTACAGTTCAAGGGATCGGGTCCACCTGTCAGAGTCACATGGTGTGGCTCTGGCAATCCCGGTGGGGGTTTTTATGAGGTTTCCTCCTGGTTTTCCACTGTAATAAGGCAGTGTGAAGTAAACGATCCATTGTCATATAAGTGAAATACCCTTGAGTACGATGTTAAATTAAACAGATAAATCTTCATAATATTGAAGTTACAGTAAGACTTGATGAGAGCAAAGCACTTCACATGTTATATATATTGTTTTAGTATATTGTAATAATGTGAGTGAAATACCCACGGCAATAGACACCAATCAATCAATTTGTAAACCGTATTGGTGTGTTATGTTTGTAGGAATCACAGTTATTAATCACCCAATGGACAACACCAATAATAAACTCTCTATGGATATCATGTAAGTACCTTGTTCTGCCAGTTTCATACCTTTGTCGTTTCCATTTCTTTGAAAGACTTGTACAGTGAAACTTGTGTAAATGAGACACCCCCCCAAAAAAAAAACATATTTTGCTTTGGGCTTCAACAACAACAGCAATACAGTATAAATAAATTATTAAATAAATAAAAACATTTGATTTATGCACAACTGTTGTTATTTTATTGCTCATAGTCAATAGTAATTCTGATTAAGTAAGAACAGGAAAAAATGTTTTAAGGAGTTTTGTAAATAATTGCAATGGCGCAGTTGACCTTGAGTCTTAAGCAATGCTAAATTGCTTTAAAACTGTCATAGGAGACAGCACTTCTACATAATTGATTGCAGAAGATAACATAACAATGTGAAGAAAAATGTTTTAAAATTTTTTACTCATAGCAACTTGATACATCAATCATGGGCTGACTTAAAGTATACCACTCACAGCGTGCAGTGTTTAGCCCTAATCAAACAAAAGTTCTATCAGTCACAAGCGTTTCCAAGCGAGACAATTTTGACTAATTCAAAAAGCAGAGGGTTGGGAGGAAGCTTCCTGGTGAACACTTCCGTTTGCAGCTAAAGGGCACCGCCAAGCAGATCTGTGCGAAGTCTTTGTTTTAGGTCCTGTGTTTGTCCTCTTTACATTCTGTCTTGTTTTTTTTTTCCAGTTTTTTTTTTGTCCTGTCTTGTCTCTGTTTTTTTGCCAGTGGTGTTGAGGGCAGTTTCCTTCACCCTGAGCTGGTGTGCCGTCATATGGGAGAAATAATCTTATGTAAGAAGTTTAACCGTAATCAAAGAAATATACAAACTGATTAAATAATCATTTTCTTTTTCAGTCTACAAGGCTCAGATGTGTTGATCTCAATATTTATTATTGTGGCAATGTCCTTTGTTCCGTCCAGTTTTGTTCTCTATCTAGTCTACGAGAAGTCAATTAAAGCCAAACATCTACAGTTTGTCAGTGGGATCGATCCGGTTGTTTACTGGCTGGGTAACTACGTCTGGGACTTGGTGAGATTCTCTACTTCCTTCATAGTTGTGAGCTACATGTACATGTAGCTACTACATCATATTCATTACAAACTTGAAAACATGACATGGTCTTTAGTATATTTTCTAATGAATAATTTTTTTAAATGTAATTTACAACAGTGGGAGATGAGATAAGTCCAAATTTACAAATAACCTTTCCTAAGATGGCCTGCTTTAAATTAGTTTCCTTTTTTCGCACCCAAAAATTAACGCTGTCAAATTCTGAGGGCATTAAAGGATATTATAAATCTGTCATTGTTGTCTCTAAACTGCCTGGTAGCCTGGAGCGGGTGGGCCATGGCCCTGCAGAATACTCCCTCGGCTTCCTCGGTCGATCGTAAGAGGCGAGAAAAGAGGTT
>JARFOD010039671.1:0-10296 GCA_031763545.1 Mopalia muscosa | reverse complement strand
GTGATGTTCTGTATTTGTGTCCGTCGTCATATAAGTGAAATACCCTTGAGTACGACGTTAAAAACCAATCAAACAAAACAAACAAACAAATGCTCTCAAATTGAATAAACCCAGAGGCTTGGTAAATGCTACATGCTTAATTTAAAGGACCAATGATTATTCTTCCTTGTACTGGAAAATAAACCTCTGTTACGGTTATTTAACAATCAACCCCATTCTTGAAACTTTGCTTGTCAGTTTCTCTAAAAGTGACTAATCCCGACATGTCTTGTTTTCCCTTTGTGGTCTTTTGCGCTTAAACAACTGAGTATTGCGGTTACAGCAGTGAAATAACATCGAGTAAAATGCTGTAATACGCTGACGTACTTGTGTAGACAAAGTCGACTTTGATTATGGTAAGTTTACTGTGTTGTTCGCAAACTGTTAATTATCTGAACCTATATTGTTTGTTTGATTGGTATTTAACGTCGTATTGGTATTTCACTTATATGACGAAGGTTTATCCACTTCACACTGTACACAGCCTTATTACGGTGGAAAAGCGGGTAGAAACCTAGTAAAAAACCACCCACATAGCCACAACACGTGTCTTGCTCATATAACTGATGGTCGAAAAGCGGATTCGAACCCGTGAACGGTTAATCGAAACATGTTCAGTTCAGGAAGCGCACTCGCTACCACTGAGCCGCGGGCCCTGAACCTATACAAACGCAAAATAACATTGTTAAGTCTGTTCCATAAATCCGCTCAAGGCTTTCCGATGTAATTGTTAACTGCAAAATGAAATACTTATGGGTCTCTTGACCTAATTTGTATCTTAATGGTAAAATTGATCGCTAAAGTGGACCCTAGCAATTTCACAATTGGTACATGCCAATAAAACGTGAACCGCAAAATAACATTGTTAAGTCTGTTCCATAAATCCGCTCAAGACGCTTATGACGCAGCATACTATAGAATATATCAGCAGTGGCCTTATTTTTCATTGAATTATGAAATAATTAAGTTTTGTTTTGGGTTTTATTTTATTGTTCACCACAAATTACAAAAATGGACTAGAAATATAGCAACATATACGTAGAATTCGGCTATATGACAAAGACGAAATGTCGAGACAAACATTTCTAATTGATTACACTGGCTCAGAGCTTGTTTCACATTTATTGTGGCAGATACGGTTTCTTTCAAACGGATATGAGAACCACGATTGCAACCCTTTCTATTATTTTGTTCAATATGGAGTTTTATGATGTTCCGATGATTCATAAAAATAACCGCAGAAACGTACAATCATAATGTCGGGCTCAAAGCAAGGCAAATTGTTCCAAGCTTTTATCTATTTCATCGGTTTCATATTTGGGTTAATTGATGAACTCACAGACTGTGTACCGGATCGATATGGCGATATTTGAGCTCATTTGTTATCTACTTCTATTAGTTTGGTGGGATACTTAAATCAAACGAAATATTTCATGTGTCAATCACAACATGTTAGTACTTCGCTCAAGCTCCTATCGTGAGGCGAACATATTGCAGAGCGACATTGACTGTATAGCAAGACTGGGTGTTGTATAATATTTAACGTGTATATGTATAGTTCTTTGAAAAAAAAATGGAGGCTACTCCTTTCTTATCAATTTAAAAGGGGACCTCACTTTGTTGTTGCAATTGATGTATAGTTCGCAATTATTTCGGTAGTTGATCTCAATAGATCGTTGCAATGGACCTAAAAAAAAATGTACATAAATATTTGTCTTGAGTGAAGCAGGAATAATCGTCTAAATAGACATTTTTTGTTTATTACAAAAGTAGTAATACTGAAAAGCTGTCTTGATCTTTAACTGATGTTAGGTAGAAAGGTCAATAGTAAATCAAAGCCGACATGCCACTATTATGGCTGTCTCACTTATCTGTACACTATAATCCATTTGTATCCCATTTGTATCGAGTTCAAAGTTTGAATAGGATACACTTGGAAAGATTTGTTTGTTGGCGTTTAACGTCGTACTCAATGATATTTCACTTATATGACGACGGATTGTCCACTTCACACTGTACACAGCCTTATTACGGTGGAAAACCTCGTAAAAACCACCTCTGCGATTGTCGGAGCCACAACATGTGACTCGCTCATATACCTGCTGGACGAAAGGCGGACTCGAGCCCGTGAACGGTAAATTGAAGCATGTTCAGTTCAGGAAGCGCACCCGCTACCACTGAGCCACGGCCGCGGGCCGACTTGGACACGAAGCCTGACTTAGATTCAGTGGTTTGGGAAGAAATGCATTCTCTTATCTACCACTGCCATATATTGAGAGGGACACCAGGTATACATCTAAAGGGGATCGCTTACAGTTACAGAATGCACTCTGCTCTGTCAATGCTCTGTTGAATTGAATCAATATGTTAATTTTGCTTCCTAGGTTTGTCAAAGGTTAACCATAACCCCCATTCAAACAAGTTTACCAGCAAAATTGTACAACGTTTAAAGGCACGTATGCAGTTGTACATAAATATAAACACATTTTTTAAAAACAGATTCAAGATTTGGGATTTTAAGAAATGTTTCGTATATCAATATTTTGTAAATTATGAAATACGAGAATGTTAATGCCAGCAACGAAGATCGAGGGTTTCACTAAAAACACCATAGATAAAGAGAACGATAATAGAAGACCTCCATTTCGGGCAGATGTTGACTAAATTATACATCAAAAAACACATGCAAAGACAGGTTGATTGGATATGAAATAAAACTTTAGTTGATTTGCGGTATAGGTTAGATGTCACGGTCTGCATTGAATCGCTTTCATGGTCAATCTCACTCCATCCACCTTTGTCTGGCTCATTCTCTACTTATCTGTAAACTCTTCTGTCTTGATGTGCCTCTCAAAATGTGAATAACTGTGTGCACCACAAACATGTGATACAGACAAGTTGTGTTGATGGATGAAGTATTTATAGGAAGTCTTTCCGTATTATATGGATGACGGAAAGCGAGACAAGTTATTTGTAATAATACCTTGGTTTTGCGAAAGGAGTGATAAACTCTGACATCCTAACAATTAATGTTCAGAACGACAAAGATAGAGCTCTCGCTGATAGAATTTAGATAGAGCGATCTTTTGGTTACTTTAAACAACACATTATGGCTCGCATAAAATGTGTTTTGTTTCTGATTTTGTCTCAGTTCGCGACCTTTGATAAGGTATGAAGGAAATTGGTGATTGAGGGATAAATAGACACTGGTTAAAAGTTAGTCGCAATTCCATTCGGTTTTTCTATATCGATGAATATTGTCCTTATACGCGGACTAATAGTTTGTTTTTTTTTGTGAAATAATTTGTATTATTATATAAATTCACTATAAATTTATTGCGATTTCATGTGTAAGATTTCGTGCATATCAATTTGGGTGTAAACAAATTTAAACAGCATGTAGCGTTATGTTAGAAGGATATTATTGTTCACTGGATGTGCCTAAAGTCTTTCCAGGGATATTGTTTGGTATACCCAAATTACTTACTTATTCCAGAGTAAAATTATACGGAAGTATTGCCTATAGATTGTTTGATATGGTGTTTCATCAGCAAAAAACATAGTTACATGGATTCCAAATACTGTGCTTCTGACAAATAATTACATCTACACTCGATGATGGGAATTCCCTTAGTCGATAGACACAGATGATAATTATTACATAACCTGCAATTAAGTCTTGTTGCTTAAGAGTCCTCGAATTGTGTTATCCCCCATAAGTAGCCAAATTTAACGACTGGTATTGCTATAGCCTTAACAATTGTTTGAAGAGTGTTCTTTGTCATTCAACAATGGTATTGCTATAGCCATAACAATTGTTTGAAGAGTGTTCTTTGTCATTCAACAATGTGGACATATAACAAAACAGATCAATTAAGCTTAGGACAAGTACCCCAAATAATTTTAGTAACCAAATTGGTGGTCATTATGTCAAAGATTGTATTTTGCGTCCACCTGACCCAACCTCACTACTTGGTAATGTTCAACAGTTGGTGGTTAGCTTTGAACTAAACAGCTGGTAAAGTTTTCGCTTAATGCTGATATAAGTGATCGATTGATTATTGTTTTCGCAACATTCAGCAATATTTCAGCTACAAAATGTTTTTTTTATTTTCGGAATAATCTGTTTTTAAATTACTTTTTTATTATTGCATTTTCTTTTTTTACTAAGATAATATCAACTCATAGCACTCAGCATCAAAAAGAGTAAACACATTTAACCGAAAAGGACACACACACGTGTCAATATATAAAAAGTTTCACCGTTCAAACCGTCATTTAAATTTACGGTTAAAAATAAAATCGTTTGATAAAAAACTATCAAACATCAAAAATGAAACAAATTGAACCGAAAAGGACAAACATGACTGGACCAGTTTGGACCATGACTGGACTTAATAATCTATTACACTATAAAGATATACTTTATGCGCCGTATATACACTTTAATGCCACAATCCTTGGCATTTCAAGTAAGCTGATTACAATTTATTGGAATTTCATTCATTTACTTTTTGTGATATTTAATCTTTATTACAATATTAAACATAACTTAATAAAGCTAGATGTACTCATATAGGTAGCTGCAATGTTTTTTTTTCACGAGGTTTCCGGTCGGTTTTTAGGATATTATGGAGCACTATGGACTACTCGTCGCCATATACATGTAGGTGCATAACCATTGAGCAAGGGGTAAAACCGCAGTCAAACAAGCAATATTCTAGCAACTGGGTTAAGCACTGTTGAGAACCAGTTCAGTCTGTCAGCAAGAGTTATCCGGATAAAAATAAAATACGATTTTATTTACATTTTCAAAGACACAAGAATCTTTCTCAATAAACCTCTTTGGTGAACAAACGTCCAAATAGATCTTTAGTGTAGATAACACAAGTGGTCTTGGTTCTTATCTGAATTGGTGTGGTTCAAAGGTCAATAGTTAATCTATATAAACATGCCAATACCAGGGTTATTTCTCCATTATCGTTTCTCTCTTCGCTTTTATCAACTTCACAATTACCTAACAAGACGTCAGATTGAGACTTGAAGTAGCCAGACGATATATTCAAACTGATGCATTTATGCGTTGTTGGATCGACTCACCAAGAATTCATTTGTCATTTTAGTTTATACCAGTACCGTGAAGTTCGCACTGTTGACAGCATGTACCTGGTACTTATCCATTGATTTTGTTGACGTGTTCTTTTCTTTAATGTTGTTTTGTTTCGTTGATGGGTTTTGTTGTCCAGTGCTTTCCTAAACACCAAAAACATATATGACTAGTTGAATTTTGAAAAACGTCTGAGGTGAACTCCATAGTGTTTTTTTAGTTTTAGAATGCATCTCGTGAACACTGGAGAATGTAACATAACAAAGCTATTTCAATTACGTAACTGTATTGCCACCATACTGGAACTCTTGATTGCTTGCTTGTATGATTACAATTTACTGCCGTACTTGAGGTTGTTTCATTCATACGATAGATTGGAGTATGCGTAAATGGAATCGACATCAACACCATTTATTAGCAAGTAAAAAAACAGGACAAACACAGGGTAGAAATCAAATACACCATAGACAGATTGGCTTCATGTTGCCCCTTTCCTACATACGCTCGAATCACTATTAAATTTATTACGCTATAAGGTTATGTCAAGCCGTGTGGAAGGTCAATGTCTAATCCACTATTAGATATTTAATCTGGTGTAAGACGTTAATAGCCTTACGAGAAAGTGACCCTAGGCCAACAGGGAAATTCCTCCCAAACCTCAAGGGTATTTCTCTTATATGATCACGGACAAAAATACAGAACATCACAAACAGATCTGCTTTCCGTTACCCTTTAGCTCTGTGAACACCAGGGCAACAGTAAGCAATCTCTTTTCTCGCCTCTTACGATCGACCGAGGAAGCCGAGGGAGTATTATGCAGGGCCATGGCCCACCCGCTCCCTCACGGGGCATTAGCTTGAAAACGGTTCGTGAATTAGCTCCGAAACGTCAATTACCCATAAATTTTGTATCCATAAATACCTTGTTATATTACTATCCCTGGTTCTAATTGCCTCTCAAAGAAGTTTATCTTGACGTTTCAACGTTTTTAGTATATTGAAACTTTGCATCATAATGAAGAAATTCGTTCGGTTCTGGTTTGACAGATGTTCGGGTAATATGGTGTGTACATGTCTGACAGACAGTGTCCAATCAAATACATCAAATATGTAGAATGTGCGGAATATTCTCAACATCTGCGGATTCACGTAATCAAACAGACATCGCCTTGATTTTAATCGGTGTCGGAGTATGTTTCCCACTGCACATTACAGTATTTTGACCGTTGCCATGAATTTATTCTCTGCGCTTGTTATTGTACAATATTTCAGCCTTTGAAGTTCGTCGTGGCTCTTGTGTGACAGTCGGTACCAAGGTGAATGTGCTGCGCTCAGTTATGCAATACGTTTCTAATCATTTTGTAAAGTAAAGTAACCATAGTGTGCTTGTTTTTTGTTCTTCTAACTGGCAAACATTGATATTATATAATTCAATATTTTTTATTTGTAAAAATATCAGTAAGCAGTTGTTGTTGTTTTCGCAGTCATGACAATGACAGACAATGGCGCACTTTTCTATAATCAGTCCAAATGAATGGCGTCTGATATGTGGTATTACAGCACCATAATAACGAGGCTCATTTGCAGTGTGGGAAACACATCCGCCAATTAAAGGATTTGTTTAGTACATTTTGAGAACCTGTGAGGTTCAGTGGACAAGGTTTTCAATCTCTGTTATGTGATACAATGGTACTAATGAGCAAACGGGGAAATGCACATGATGTGAGCTGACAACCTTTGCTACACCGAGTCTGTTTACTTAACTAAAACCCCGCCCCAAGCACCCTCAACTAAAGAAACATAGTCATAAGTCTTCACCAGCATCCAGGCCTCCAACAACATTAGAAGATTAAATAATAATAAACTTCAGTAACCATAACGTTTTTCTAAGCGGTATATAAAACGTTCCATAGGACAGTCTTCGTGTAGGCTATATGCACTTTGGTAACGACTATCCAAGATTCCATGACTGAAGATTGACTTGTCAATTAGCCCACTAACCAAGAAAATAGTTTATCAATCTTCCGTCGGTCATTTGTGCTTTACCTCTGGTGAACACGATCAAATATACCCAGTTATGGTGTCCCTGTTTGCTAATTCCCGGTGTTTTATGTTTCTACTTTTACAATGTTTATATATCAAACTTATCAACCCATTTATTAAGTGTTATGATTGAAACAATTAGTTGAAAGCAGCTGTGTGGTTTGATACAGGCAAATTAGAAAATTCGTTTTTGATTTCACGGTAATACGGTTTTGTTTCTTTTATAAACTGAATATTGACAGTATTTTCGTTATTTTAGGACCAAACTCTCTTAGTTTTAACAGATTTTTGTTTAGAACATAGTACAGGTTGAAAGCCGTTGGGAACTTCCAACGCAGAAAGCAAAGATTGATTTGTAGTTTGTTTGAGAAAGTAAATATGAACAGTATTTTCGTAATCTTGGGATAACACTTTGATAGTTTTAATCGATTCTACATAGTTCCGATGACATTATTTTTGCACACCGTAAAATATTTATCATTATTAGGCTCCAACAAGCTTTCTACTAGTTAGATTCACTAGGAAATGTCAGATTTAAGCGGGCGAAGTGTCAAGCGAACCTGTAATCCCCATAGTATCGTCTAAACGCATAGGATATACTGATGGATTTATTCCGACATCTTGACACCTAAAAGTAGGTTAGTTTGTAGGACGAGGTTATATGAAAAACACATTGATCCCGTTTAAAAAAAAACAGCTCTGCAAGAGTCCAGTTCTGGCAGTTTTCATAATCGATGTGGAACCATCGATTTATCGAATAAAATCGGGGCATCCCATGTAACTGGATTCGTGATATTGAATTTGTACCAGTTACACAGTTGAAGGCACAGATTGGATTATCACAAAGGCATGCTTTTTGAAGTTTCTATAAAGGTCAACACTAAGGTCAATATGGTCGTTTTTTTTGCTGTACGTGACTCGCCGATTCTTTATTCTTGTTGTAGTTTCTACAATTTTGCTGTCTGCTCGACAATAAACTGGGAGCGTTTCACCACACATATCGGCCTTCGAACAGGAGATCAGATAGCGGTGTAATATTGCATGAAATAAAACGTAGTTGGACTTAAAAGAGTATCAGGACATGACGATCAGAATGTTTTTCGCATGCGTCAATAAAAAATGCCTGTTATATTTGATAATCCTAGTATAGAACAAGTTAGATTGACTTATTCCAGCCAATTTATTTCTAACTTCGGCACAAATTATTCAAGAATTTTGGTATTGTGAATAAACAAAGTAACAAATATAGTGAAAAACTAAATTTCTATTAAATAACAATTTTATTAATCTAAATCTGTGATAGTTGACACAACAGACATTTTACGCCTGTCTATAAATTTACTTAATAATTTACTCTGTACAAATACCATAACCCATATTATGAATGAGATCTGCAGGTATCACTGCCAAACACAGAAGAGCTACTCTTGGTCAGATATCTGACGGTGCTGCAAGAGAAGCGAGTTCGAATCCCGTCGGAGGTAAGCATGCACAATTTTCTATCCCTACCTTAAAATTACATTGCAAGGACTGTAGTCAGAATCCAGGAGCCCTTTGAAGGAGTATGTTTGCTCCAGATACAACTGGCCGATGCGGTTACAGCAGTGAAATAATAGCCAGTAAAATGATGTAAGACCAGACACAATTACAATTACACCTGATAAAGACTAATTTACTATATTGTCAGCCAACTTTTGATTATCTGTACCGATAAAATAGAGAAGAAACACAACAGTGTTGACCAAGTTCCACAAATGCGCCGAAGGCTTTTCCAATTAAATTGATAAATGCAAAATGAAATACTGATGGGACTTTTGACCTAATTGATGGAAAAATGGATCGCTAGAATGGACACTAACATTTTCTCAATTGATACATGTCAATATGTGTATTACGCAGCATACTAAAGATATCAGATGTGGCCTTATGTTTCATTGGATTATGTAACATGTATTACTGATAACTATGTTTTGTTTTAGGTTTTATTTTATTGTTCACCACAAATTACAAAAAAAATGGTCTTAAAAGATAGCAAAATACACATAGAATTCGGCTATATGACAAAGAAGACAAACAGTTCAAATTGATTTGATGATCAAAGAGCTTGTTTCACATTTATTGTGGCAGATAAGGTTTATTACGAACGGATGTGTGAAGCACGATGGCAAACCTTTCTTTTATTTTGTTCAATAAGGAGTTTTATGTTTTTAAGAGGATTCATAAAAATAACCACAGATACATGCAATCACAAAGACTGTCTCAAAGCAAGGCAAATTGTTCCAGGCTTCTTTTATATATTCCATCGGTTTCATATTTGGGTTAATTGATGAACTCACAGACTGTGTACGGGATCGATATGGCGATATTTGAGCTCATTTGTTATCTACTTCAATCAGTTTGGTGGGATACTTAAATTCAACCCAAATATTTCATGTGTCAATCACAAAATGTTAGTACTTCGCTCGAGCTCCTATCGTGAGGCGAACATATTGCAGAGCGACGTTGGCTGTATAACAATACTGTGTGTAGTAGAATATCTGACGTGTATAGGTCTTTGAAATAAAAAAAAGAGGCTACTCCTTTCTTTAAATATCAGTTTAAAATGGGACACCACTTAGCAGTAACAAAAATATTTGTACATAAATATTTGTTTTGAGTCTAACTAGACATTTTGTGTTTATTACAAAAGTAGTAATACTGAAAAGCTGTCTTGATCCTTAACTGATTAGGTTGGGTAGAGAGAGCAATAGTAAATCGAGATTTGATTTATAGCCACTATCATGGCTGTGTCTCACTGATCCGTACACTATAATCCATCTGTATCAAGTTTAAAGTTTGAACACGATACTCTTGGCCAAGACGCTTAACTTAGATTGCGTGGACGAGAAGTGGCTTTGAAAGAAATGCCGTCTTCGATCTACTTTTGATATTTCTTTAGAGGGATACCAGGTATTAACGAAAATGTGATCCATTACACTTATGGAATACACTCATCTCTTTTATTGATTCGTTGAATTCACTTTACAATACGGTGTCATAATCCATGTTTATTAAATAATAAACTGTATTATAGAGCTCAATTAAATAGAGAGCATTACACAGTGAATT
>JARFOD010039660.1:0-10296 GCA_031763545.1 Mopalia muscosa | reverse complement strand
GCTCATGGAACGATCATATTGGTGTTATAGTGAGCATAAATGCAGTAACGGTACTTAAGGTTATTCAACTCCTCTACATATTATGGGTGAAGAACACCAGCCTTCACTGGAGGGACACAAAAGACAAACTATAAAACTAATAGTCCAAAACAGTTTAACAAATTGACTTTCTGTTGTGCAAGAAGACCCAGAGCACCAAGATCTCATAATAACGGGACGATTGAAATGTCATCACTTTGGTTTTTATAAAAGTATTATATTCTAAACGAAGATATATTTCAATTTTGCTTATATTTGATAGCGATGTACCACCAGGTTTGCCTTTCCCCTCCCACAAACGGGACTTACTTTGATAACGATTTACCATTGGGTTTGTCTGCATGTGGGATGTATGAAGGGGATTTAGTTTGATAGCGCAACCACAACATGTTACATCCCCCTCTCCTATAAAGCCCACTCACCTAGATGCAGATAGGATGGTTTAAACAGGACTTACTTGCATTGTTATGAGCGAGAAATATTGGCAAGGGGGGGGGGGGGGGGGATACAAACGGGAAATGCTTTGATAGCGATAGACCACCCGAAAGATATACCGGACTTACTTTGATATCGATGTACCACTAGGTAAACATAAACGACAATTACCGTGATGGCTATATACCACGCCGTAGACATAAACAGGACTTACATTGATAGCGATATACCACTGAGAAGACAAAAACGGGAATTACATTGATAGCGATATACGACGGGGTAGATATAAACGGGACTTACATTTACAGCGATATACCACCGTGACCACAAAAACAGGACTTACTTTGATAGCGATATACCACCGGGTTTACCAATGTAATCTTCATGGTGGAGTACTTTGTCATCCCAGGGTAAATCCAGGAAGGTTAAAATTCTCTTTAGCCAGAGCTCTGGGTGAAGCACTAATTGTTCGTAATAAACTGGCATACACCTTGTCCCTCCAATACGAATACACTGAGCATACATCACCTCCATGGCGGTGTTCCATTTCTTCATACAACTCCTAAAATCCTTTAAATCAAACCCTGTGATAGTCACTCTCCTTGAAATGATGGAATGGACGACGGCCCGACCATCTCGGACCATTAAAACATACTTAGACTGTGGAAATAAACGACTCAAATATAAACTAGATTTTAAAGTAAAGGGGTCTTTGTTACATAGTCTTGGAGCAGCGTGACCGTGCTTGGCAATGATTTCCAGGATAAACGAGGTGACGGCGGAATCCAAAACGTCCTCCGTGATCCCTGCTTCTCGCAGACGTCTTTTTTCTGTGCTGGCTCTCTCCCATTGTGTTCTCATCCCAAGAATACGGGGGATGACCCGTGTCTCCTCACCGCACCGCACCTCTGGGTGAGTATCGAGTAGTACTCGCA
Source organism: Mopalia muscosa (assembly GCA_031763545.1). Classification (NCBI taxonomy): domain Eukaryota; kingdom Metazoa; phylum Mollusca; class Polyplacophora; order Chitonida; family Mopaliidae; genus Mopalia; species Mopalia muscosa. Next base: position 8,887 of record JARFOD010039660.1, on the reverse strand, counting down.
TCAACGTGGTCCCACTTCTCGGCATACCGCCGATAAAAATCAATGGCATGTTTTTATCATAAGGAATACTTGTATTACCCTCTTGATCATATACATACTGTTGGGGATCCCTTGGTACCATATGTAGACGAGGACAAGGCAAGAATTTAGTATATAGATATAGGCAGACAAATACCAGTGCTATGGTGTAGAGGAGAGTTCTACGAGACGAGGTCTTCACACCAAACATTTCTGATTCTTTCTGGCTCAAACGCATCAATAAAATTCTACATCAAATGAGACAATCGTACCTTTTAACATTCTGCCCACACGCCCATAACTTAGTAATAACAGGAGTCGCTTTATGTCCTCTGTTGGAATGACAGCTTCAATTGGTTTTCCGTCACAGATGAGCCAAATTCCAATAGTGGCTCGGTTTTTATGTACTCCATTGTAGAGTGGCTGTAAACAGCTTTCAGGTGAATTATAAAAGACCCGTTGGGACGGTGGAGTTGTTAGTGTTGAAGGAGGGAAGGAAGAGTATCACGCCTGGGCGATCTCAACTCACACCAAACCCTTCAGTAATTAGATCAGAAGTGCTAAGGACCGGCTGTATGGAATTATCCGGATGGCAATTGTGAGGAGCGAGGTGGTCAGCCTTCTAATGAACTCTGGGTACTGTCGGCATTAGATACCTCCCTGCAACCAGAAAGAGAGAAAGTGAGAAAGGTTTGTTACATGGAGAAACACGTGGGTGTCGTCTGATTAAACACACGTGACACGTCACATAATATCGGAGTACCTCATCCCAAGTTAGAGGTTTTTGATCTTGGACAAGGTTCTCAGTAAATAGATCATAAGAAAATATCGTGTTCCACTGATAAGTTTAGTATAATAAACAACAAATGTAATTCCGAATACAGATAAGTTTATGTTTGCTAGACGCTTTGATACTTTATTGTCCTGGAATCATCACATGATGAAGTCACAATAGAGTATCGAAATGCTGAGCACACATTAATTTATCGATGTTCGGAATAACATTAATTTTTATGACCTTCTTAATGATAAATTATACCGATTCCTGAAAATAGAAGCTTATGATCGTCCGAAATAAATAATTTTTGTGTAAGATTATATTGGTGAGATATTATATCCCGCTCCCGATTTAGAGACCATCTTGAATATAAATTGACTACACCGGCCATAAAGGCATGCCCAATGTCCACTTGCAGTATGTAATTTAGCGCATACGTTATTAACCAACGGCCCCATAATTAATGATCACAAACGGTGTTTAATTCAACAACTACTTTTATTTATAATTTATACGAATTAAACATGCCATGCCATGGAGAAGAAAAAACTTAAGATTGAACATTTCGTACTTTGTAGAGATTAAATGTTAACACTTTTTATTTTGTTGGCGTACTGTTGCATGACAATATGAATGTCACCCAACAAGAGCAGTGGGTTGCTTGCTGGGCTAAACATGTTGTATCAACTTTATTGCAAGTTAAACACTTTTTTTTACAAGTTATTAACTGTACTAAATGTTATTATTATAACAAGACTGTATAAGCTTGCTTGTATATGAAAAGGAAACACAGTATTTTATTAAGTATTTATTATACAGTATTTTGAAAGTAATATATAGCGTTCATAAATACATTTTGGTCTTTGAAAAGCGAAACTTGAAGTTTCTAGGATAAACAGTTTTCGGGAAATTTAATGGATGTTTATTTTGAGTAGAAAGTGTTCAGCAAGATCTAAAGCTATAGCTTTTTTTTTCTTCAGTGAGACCAAAAAAACATGTTGGCCTTCTTTTCAGTTCTCTTTATATCATGTAATATATAGTACTTCAAATAAATTTTGGTCAACGGAGCCGTGTATTTTGCATGCTTTTTTTTTTTATTTTATGCCGCAATTAAGGGGATTCAACCGCTGATAGCGTGTCAACCAAATGTCTTGAAATGTGTGACGGAACTTGGCACCACTGTCAACATACAACGACGAGATAGGTCAACCAAGAAAGTCATTCCTGTTGTCCGTTAGCTCCCATGTTTAGAAGGTGTCGTTCCTTAGTTAAATAGTGCCACTGTTACTGGTATCTGCCGTATCAGTGTAGGGAAGACTAAGACAATTTTGTGATCGGTATAAATACTATAATATAAACCATTCTGCTATGAAAAAGCTTTTTGTTTATACACTTTTCACAGGCTTGTATAAATCGACAAAAAATGTGCCAGAGAGGCTTGGGGTGGGTGGTATTTCAGAATGTTGTTGTAGATCTAAGAGAAGACAAGTCTCGCGGGAACACAACGCTTAAGCCTATAGGAGCATAATTAGATATGCCGAATGCAGAATGGATGACGTCATACTCAAGGATCTTTCACTCACATTGTGTCCAGGGACCAGTTTCACGACGTGATTCCATCTTACGTAAATCGGAATCACCATGACGACCAGCACTGTAGACACGTAAGGTAAGATTTATTTGTGAACACGCCCATTGGGTAACAGGTATACCTACCGAGATATCGCTGGCACTGCAGAATGACAAAACTGGAGAGGCGCCATAACTGATCGGTCCATTCGCTATGAGAGAACTTAGAGGTTAGGACATCTCCGCATTATAACAACTGACATTGAGTATTCAACAGCTTTTAAAAACAGCTCAAGGCCCGTAGTCAATAAACTAAGTAAGTCTTAAATAAAGTTCAGGAAAATTGTGTTCATGAATTTTAAGTGATGTTTGAAAATTCGATAAGGTTTTCTTAATTTTAAGTCATAGTTTATTTAATGTATCTTTTAGCGTGTTTAATTCCTGTTGAAATACACCGCCGTTAGTTTAAATGAAATAATATTAATCACGGGTTTAATGATCACTAATTAATCAATCAATCATAAATACCTAAAACGATTGTCAATTGCCAATAATAACTAGTATCTGTGGTGAGATCATGCAATACTGAAAAATAATTAAATCAATTACCTCAATTAAGTTAATAACATAACAATAAGTACAGAGACCATTTTGGCTACAACTTAGGAGAATCCGTTTGTTAGTTAAACTTGTGTTTAACATCTAAATAAAAGGTAGTTCATATATATTTCACATAAACTACGCATCGCCGATAATTACTAGAGCATCGATTCGTAAAATCAAGCTGGATCTATTCAGTCACCGTAAAATAAACATTTTAATACTGAAAGGTCACGGACTAAACAGTGTTTTGCGTGTTTTTAACTGTCCAATGATCTTCTGACAGTCACGACTCCGCCCCAGGTCTAAAAAGTAGAGACTTTTACACTCTATAGTGCGATAGAGCTAGCCTAAAAACTTGATTAGGGAAAAAAAGAGGCCAAATTATTTCAAATCTTTTTAATTGACATAGGACCTTAAGTGCTTTTTTGTATACTAAACATGATCAGATCAATGAAAGTGTTCATCTTAAATTAATGCAGGTTGTTTACTTGAAAGTACTTAAACTAGACTGACACCGACAATTGATATATTTTTTGTTGTTGAGATGAGTGTTAAGTTAATTATAGTATAACATTGTGCTTTTTCTCCATTGAACAAAAGAAAATATATAAATACAGGGTTTTCCAGTCATGACGCTACGAGTAACGTCCCTTTGTGAAATAACGTTATCAGTTTACGGCAAGGGAAGGCCAATCCTTTTCCCAAAGCTTAAAATGTTATCTTATGTAAAAGTTAAAATTGTTAAGCTATATTTCCTGAAAATCATTAACACGCAATCGTACAATTTGGAAGACAAATTCGTACCGTAAATATCATCCAACGTCCTCACACTCTCAAAGATCACTTTGCGATGATGACGTCATAAAGAGTACGTCGCTAAATAAAACGTCAAAAATATCCAGTCAAATTTACGATGTATAATTTAGGTTTCATTTGACCCAAAAAGTAATGCCGAGCCCCACACAGAGGTGAATGCCAAGTTAGCCTATAGTAAAGAATAACCATACCGTGCCATAAAGTGGTAGATTCTCTGTTGTCGTAAATTTAGAACTCAAATCTGGGTATTGGCAGTGTCAGTCTAGTTTAAGTACATGCACGTAGACATCTTGCTTAAATTTAAACGAACAATTCTATTGGTTGGTTATGTTTAGTATACAATAACAAAAACCGCCGAAGGCCCTTTCTTTATTGAAAAGATTCAAAATAGTTTGGCCTCCGGTTTCTCTTATCAGGTGATACTAATCTCTCTTTAGACATATTATTGATTATGATGATGTTATTTTTGACAAAATTTGCGAACAAAAAAGTGAACTAATTGATAAAGTTAAGAGCAGGGCTTTTACGCATGGATGAGCTCGCACTGGATTACTGTGGGGATAAGGATGATAACTACGAAAACACGTAGGCCTAGATATCAAAGATTGATTGATTAGTGTTTTACGCCGGGCTTGAGAATATTTCACTTACATGACGGCTGTCTTTTCCTACAATAATTGACACGGGCACATAAAAGATATTAAGCGTTTCCATAATGTTGTACTAAAAGTTGGTGTTTCAGCTTATTTATATCTGTTTTGCTCAGCTTTTGTGCTGGACTGCTGTCTACATATCTGACGATGAACATCTTGACCAAAAACAATACGAGATTGGAATCGATTTAATGATTAAATTCAAGAATCCTAGACTACATTCAATCATTAAGACATAAAGATGAATAGATTAGATTAAGGCTAACAAACTTTTCATTATTCCTTGGGAAGAACATTTATTTAACACAGTAGATTAGAAGGTTCGGGGTCATCTAAACGCTCGGATGGCTAATAATAATTCGAAACGAAAAGTGTTCATTTTTCTTGTATGTTATTTTATTATTGCTACCGTTATTTTTATTCTTGGCTTAATGTTTTCTTGTCTTTAAACGAGATCAGTCTGCTGACCGTTTGAAATCCTCTTTAAATATTTGTGTGATTAGTGTTAAGTCGTACTCAAGGGTATTTCACTAATATGACGACGGATTGTCCACTTCACACTGCACACATCCTTACTAAGGTGAGAATCCGGGAGGAAACCTCGTAAAAACCACCCCGCGATCGCTGGAGCCACAACATGTGACTGGCTCATATACCTGATGGTCGACAGGCGGGCTCATCCGGTGAACAGTAAATCGAAGCAGGTTCAGTTTAGGAAGCGCATTCGCTAACACTGAGCGACGGTCGCGGGCCTCCTCTTTAAATAAATCAGAATACAGTTTTAAAATTGTTTTTGCTGTAACCGCATTTGAACTGTAGTAGATTTACAAACCATATTTTCACCCCGTAGGGTTGAATTCAGCCAGAGCAATTCGCGAAATGTATGACACCTCGAACAAACACATCAGGCGACGTGAATGAGAGGAGTTGGCAACGTGCTAATTACAACGCTATGCCATTGAAGCGTGTGTTCAAGAATGATAGAATAAGTGAGTTAGCACTGTCGTAATTACCAGAAAGAGATGACGTTATTACCGGAAAGAGAGGTCGTTATTATCAGAAAGAGATGTCGTTAGTACCAGAAAGATATGTCGTATTAATGAGTAGGCAATGTCGCAATCACGAGTAAGGTTACTGTTATATCGTAATAACGAGATAGTTAACTGAAATTTGACGCGACATCGGATTCTGTATGAAGCCGTATAGATACATCCCACAAGATACATTGACAAAAATAAAAAGGACAGATATTATTGTTCTATCGTTATAACGAGATAGCTAACTTAACTTTGGCGCGACACTAATGGCTTCTGTATTAAGCCATACATTGACAAAAATAAAAAAGGACAGATATTACTGTTCTATTGTTATAATGACATAGCTGACTTAACTTTGACGCGACTCATGGATTCTGTATGAAGCTGTATAGATAAACCACATTTGATACATTGACAAAAAAAGAACAGTGATTTCATTGAAATTAAACAACATATGTATACATCAACGACTCTCCGTCTACTCTTCTGTGTTTCCCTTACTCAAACAAACTTGTCCGTTTGGTGGTGAAGTGAAAGCGGCAGGGGTTTACATAAGCCCAGTTCAACCGCCCTAAATGGGTAGTTAAAGCTGGAGTAAAAACTAATTTGATACATCATTTAACTCAATTCAGTCTCCATTTTAGTATTTAAGTTATTATAAAAATACAAAGTTGGGCATAAATAATCATAAAATGACATTACAAAAACTGAATTTTTCAGATTTTTACAGTAAAAAAACTCAATATTTGGACGTTTATGAATCCCTGGTAAGTCAATCATGCAGTGCTAATATATTAGGAGATATTCCCAGGGCTGCACGCGACATGATTAATAATGGAAGAGAAATTAATTGTAAGTCAGTCTGGATAATTTAGTCATTATATAAAGCTGTACTCATTAAAGAGAAAATTATTCAGTTAACCAAGACAGGTGTATTTTCTAACGAGCACCTGCACTTTATGGTAATGAATAATTTCACCAAGACCAGGCCAAACTAAACTATTGTAATGTAACTCTTACGAAGGGACCGATCTAATTGTACAAGAAATCTCAATTGCGTGATTTATCCAACAACTGGCAACAAGCAACGATATGAAACAAGACAGAGTTCGCAAAGCATAATGTGCAGTTTAACGCTGCTGGGTGTTGCGATAAAATGACTTGGAGAGGCGCTACAATGCGAGTCGCCACAATAAATAAATCCGCTTTGAATTGAGCAGCAATACGAGAGGCTACCACAACATGAAATTGCACTATAATGCCAGACGCTACAATAACTCCGTTTGAAGTTGCGCTTCAATACAACAAACTACAATAAATCAGGTTGAAGTTGCGCTATTACATAAAACGCCACAATAAATTGTATTGGAAGTACACTTTATATTAGACGCCACAAAAATTTCCTTTACGTGGATCCTTTGTTGAAAGCACCACGCCTCAAACCTCAAACCACTCGTTATTGTTTGGGGTTTTTAGTGACAAGATACATGGTAATAAAATTAGCAAAATAGTGATAAGTAAAGTCTACAGAAATGACGGAAGAAATCAGCGGACACTTTCTCAGAGATACGATACACGCAAGGAAGGCTACAATTCCAAGTGTATGCCGGACTTAAAGCAAATGAACTAAAAACAGAGATGGGGTTGGATGGATTCGTCAACGGCAAATGTAATGATAGGGAGGGGTTAACAAAGAAAATATACTGACAAGAAAATTACCATATCAAGGTCTAAATAGTGGAACAAATTGGTAATTTTCAAGCAGACTAGAGCGGTTTCAATATACAATCTTCTCGCAACCTAAAATTGTACTGCACAGGGAATCAAGCGAATTACAAGATTTATATTTTTTCTAACCTCAGGTTGGAACACATATAAGGTACACCAAAGTAGGTTAATTAAACGGAATAGAGAATGGACATAATGTCGTTATCTTACCTTAGAAAGTGTGGCAATGTTAAAAGAGGATCTAATTCCGAGTTTCAAAATGACAAATATAGCATCCACCAAGACTGTCTATTTATAGGAGAAGTCCGTTGTAGACAAAGCAGTACTGTATTTATACTCAATCACTGAATACACCCAGTCAATGCAAAACTCTAATTGGACCAGAGAACCCGCTGTACACACGGTTCACAGGGATACATACCATCGCTACAGCGTGTAACTTATCAGATATTTGGAATTAAACACAATTCATTCGTGTCCGACTAATTTACGATGAACTACCTTTATCTCAGACGACTGATTTATATAACGCTGTTGCATATTTTAATTAATAACGAAATACCTGCTTTTCGAACGAGGAGGAAATTAAGCGAAATAGAAATAATCGAAGCAGAATATGTCTGATACTACTTGAATGAAATGGTCATATCCACATTGGCTCAGAAAATAGACCGGAAACAGATCAAAAGTATAATGCTGATTAACCTCGACTAATTACTAACCCTGAAATAAACGAAAGCAAAACATGCACTAAAACTTTACGGGAAGAAAATTTTGTCCAAAACAGTAAAACATCTGGATATTTTCTTCCTTCTGCCTTGCAATAACGGTGTACAACAATTCTTTACCATTGTATATAACATGGTCTGTCATCTAACTCACTTTCATTTTGTACGACTTCCTCTTCTTAACAGGTAAGTGGTGTAACTGTCAGATTTGACAAACGGAAGAAGGTTGTCAAAGTTAGCAGTCCCTGCTGGGTGATGTGTTCCCCCCACGGCTTATTACAGGCGCAGTGATAGACAGCAGGGCTACACCTCCTTCTTATAGAAGACAAGTCTCGCTTTGTAAATCAATGGAAGATGAAGGCTTAACACAGAGACCGAGCTACATGTAACTCAAACGTCATTGAAGCGATAGTTCGTAACCTAAATGCTTACTAAACGCGTAGAAATATGAAGTGAGTCGGCTAGAATGCTTTTCACCGACGCGTGACGATATAGATCTCAAATATGAAGGTCATGTTAATATAATAAGCCGTATGTAAATTTAGCGACTATCATATTCGATCAATTTGTACCACTTGCGATTTATAACATATGCTGCATCTTGAACAAAAAATAAGCGTATACACATGTTATCACCGACAGTAAATGCCTGTGGGCCCTGTTGCCCAAAGCCACGGTGAGTCTCTAACACCATAAACAAATCTCTAATCTAGGATAAAAAATAAAAATTGATTTTACAGTGCTTCGAGCAACAGGTCCCCTGTATGAGTGTTACTTGTCAAGATTCTATTCTTAGGGAAAACATTTTTTTTTTACTTTTTTACCGTAACACATGCCAAGGTTTATGTATATATAAAATAAAACAATGAAAAAGCCGAAGATCGGGTAAAATAAACGGTTTTGTTTTTTAACCGTTGATCTGGTTGGTTTCCCAGTGACATTCGCTGCTTTATAATA
>JARFOD010039649.1:0-10297 GCA_031763545.1 Mopalia muscosa | reverse complement strand
CGGCTCGGTCATTCTCACTGTCCATACCCCGCCATGGTCAGCCATAGAATTAATAAAATCCCGTCTTGGTCGACGTCCTGTTTCCACCGCCGATCCAAGACACCCCTTCTCTGTACCAGTATATAAGACATGCGTCCCCTTTCCCTAAGGGACGGTCCACAGCCCGAGGGTCATCACGGTCAGCCTGTGACGTCACAACAGGTGTCTCACAGAGTCCCACGCCGGGTAGGGGATTCCCCTTCTGGGTTTTGTCGCGCCTCTGTACGAAGTTGCTGTCCCAGCACTTGACTACTCAATACCATTGAACCCTTACTGAACAAGTACTAAGGTGCTGCACCTTTATACATATGAACGCTGCCTGTAACGTTATCATGTTGTAAAAAAATTACTACGTAAATACGTGTAGGGAGCCATGCACCTTCATCCCTATGACCATAGGAAGGGCCTCAGGGAAGATCAGCTTTGCTGACTAAGTTTGTCAACCCTCTGTAAATACAGATTATTATTATTATTATAGCCTGTCACGTTCACCTGTAGTACCCTAGGCCACCCTACAGACAGGATGACCGTCCTGTTGCTGATCCTTACTACAGAATAACGCTGCGTCACGTTAACATGTAGTAAAAATTACTACATAAATACGTGAGCGGAACCATTTTCAATTACTACATAAATACGTGTCCGGTGGCAAAATGCCACCTGACACTATTTATGTAGTAATTATTTACTACATCGTAACGTACAACCCTTCCTTATTATGTAATAATAAATACGACCCCTGCTGCTCTTTCTATACTACTATTATGTATTCTCTCTTCTAGTACCATATTTAATAATTGTTGACATTATTTTTGTTAGAACAAACGTTAGCAATTATTAAATTTCGTAAGTGATTCCCTATAGCCCGACTAGCTTACCAATGAACCATACACGACTGCGCGCTGTGATTGTTAAATACTAGTCATGTAATAGTATATCAGTTTAAACGGCCTAACCGTGTAGTTTGTTTGCTTCATGGTTGTACACAAAGTCCAAACTTAAATATAGTAGACTTCCGGCTTAATAAAGGTTAAGAAGGCCTTAATCCCATCAAATCAATTCTGAGGTAAGCATGGAAGCGACTACGCTCGTATAACCAGCGATCGGCTTACAGCCAATGAAAGTCGATCTTTCAACGCGCTTTCGGCTTTGATTGTTTGCTTGGTTACAGGGGCAGCACATCCTTGAGACTCCATTTTACAAACCTGTTTGCTCAAGTGCCCAGGTCAACCAATAGAATTTTGTGTGATTTTTAAGGCGGACTCCAGAATTCATAGGAATCTGATTGGACAACCTCGTTCTTATGCTTTAGGCCATTACCTAACAAACCGCTTTATATCTACCAGCGTTTAGGCTGATTAGTAGGGGCTATACTGTAAGCCGATCGCTGATTAAACGAGCGTAAAGCATCACACGCTGCGCAGTCACTTCCGACAGAAGAAAGATTTTAAAGGCATTAAATACGACAACCAATCAAAATATTTGTTTGGTTAGATTGGGGTTTAACGTCTCACTGAAGGATATTATAAGGATTGTTCTCTCATCACTCCATCTTTGTTAACATGGTGATAAACCCATATATTACACTGTAAAGACCACGGTAGTCCGAATCCTTTAATAGCATAATGAGACGCTGAACCCGTGCGATACATCGAAAAAGAATCAACCAGCTCACCAACAACATTAAAACAACTCCTGTGTATATTGCTGGAGCCTTTATTTACAGGACATAAAGCATACATGACGTCATGATAGGTAACAAAAACGATTTCCAGATTGATTGGTTGACAGAGTAATTGATGGTTTTTTTGATACCACTTTTTAAGTTTAAACAGATTCTAGTTTTTCTTGTGTTTCTTAGATTTACGATCCAAATGTTGTTAATTAAACTTGACCTTTTACTTTGTTTCTGTGTACATCTTATAGGACGACAACTTAGCACCAAGGATACGAACTTATGAAATAAATGTTTAATTTATGGGAAATCAGACATACGACATACACAATGTGCCATACACCACGCATGTGATAGTTAACACCGGTTTTTTGTATAAAGTTCATTTATTTATTATTAATGTCCAAAGTACGGGACACCGACAGTTATCGTATGAGATAGTACAGCTTAAACAACTGTATTGTTTGAATCACAAGAGAGGTGAAAATTCTGGACATATAGAGTACATAAAGACTGAAGACTCGTCATGTGAGTATAGGTCCAACAACATACCATGTATAATGGCCACCAGCTGTACCCCACGATAATTTCAGTATCAAATAATCCAATCAATGCCCCAACCCTATTTAAATTGACTTTACTTTGGGGCTGTTCCAAAGAAATAAAACACGCACAGAGACATTATAGGTAGGCATTCTGCGTCACGAAAAATTTATATCAACAGTGACAGTTGGAAAACCGAAAGAAGCACATAAGTAGTAAATATATATATATATATATATATAAAATAACAAAAATATAAAACAAAATGTATATGCCATTGACACAACTGTCTGGCGGGGCGCAGACAGTTGGGGTGAGCTTTATGTTGCCCTGGTGCTCCAAAACTTACAGGCACCACGAAGCTGATCTGTGTGATATAGTGTCCTGTGTAGTACCAGTGACGTCGCGGGTGATCCCTTCACCCATTGCGATCACAAGCTGTGATATAAGTGAAATAGTAAAATTAGGACGTAAACCTCCAATAAACCAAGTAAACTGATGTGGACTGACTTAATTAGAGATAGGACACCTAACGTAAAGCCCCAATCAAGCAAGTGAAGTGGGGCTAACTTAATTACAGATTGGACACCTATAAACGTAAACCCCAATCAAACAAGTGAAGTGGGGCTGACTTAATTACAGATAGGACACCTAACGTAAACCCCAATCAAGCAAGTGAAGTGGGGCTAACTTAATTACAGATTGGACACCTAACGTAAACCCCAATCATGCAAGTGAAGTTAGTGGGACTGACCTCACTAAAAATAGCAAACCTGAACAAATATAAAACGAATAAGATATAAATATTGCCTTTCTTATTAATGGTATGCAAGGAAGTTCTAGAGGAGATTTAGCGACAAATGAACTACACGAGGTATATTGAAAAGTTTGATTGCTGAGTGGAGACAAATCCCAATGTCCAGAACATCCAGTCTACGGATTTAACGGGACATAAATAAACCCACAGTGACAAAACACAGGTAACTCTAGTGCTTTAAACATTTCGAATTAATAAATACAGGTAACCACAGTGTTTCTAATCAATAAATACAACTGAATTGAGTTCTTTTAAGGGACGAGGATCTAAAATCTTTAAGGTTCTTTAATCAAGAATATGTCTTCTTAATCATGACTGCACAATAAAAATAAATTTAATAATTTTGGACAGCCTGATTAATATTCGATAACATATAAAATATATAAGAGATGACAACAGTGGGTCGACCATTCAATATTCTGATACTCATTCAAAGTATTGTTTTTAAGGTAAATCCCCGATATAATGTGTTTATATGTCAGATGGAAATCAGTGAGCTGAAGTTGTTGGGTTGAAGTGATGGTTGCTGTCCGTCCAGCTACGGTCATCTCTAAAGAGCCCCACTCTGCGTAGTACCATGGAGTCATCTAGGGAGCGCAGCGATCCACCTGATCTAAATGACGACCCGTTCTCAGCAGCCTCTGCCTTCGCTCGTAATCTAAAACACAAATATTGTTTGTGTCATCAAAATGTAGTACTAGTAGTAGGCGGCTGCTTATAGTTGTCAATTGTTCCATTATACATGCTACACAACATGGTTTTAGCTTAGTTTGGTTGAGATTTTACGTCGCACTAAAGGCATGCCAACCCAATGGGTGAAGGGAACCACCCTGGCAACAAAACAGCTCACACAATCACACGACAGAATGCAGAGACATGATCACAAATAGACTGGCTTCATGGTGTCCCTTAGTTCCGAGAGCACCAGAGCAACATAAATCTCTCTCCCAACCACCCGCTTCTGATTTAGTACTAAAACAGAAAAAAAAATATATCGAGAAAATATAAACCGCAACCGCCCATGATCAAAGTATACCATTAGTTTCGTGCATATTCTCCACCATAAAGTTACTTTGAAACTGATTTTCATTTGAGTATTTTGAGTGAATTTACGAGAGAAGTATAATGAGTTTCTATATGGACGTGTCTACCAGAATCTTATAATCGTATTTTTAACGTGCACGTAACACTGTTTAGCAGTTTCTGTATCCCTTGTGACAATCGGAAGATAATTTAATAATGCACGGGTTTCCCTACTGTAGCTCTTGTTCCGCTGAATCACACAAAACCCGGACGGAACAGTGTAACGAAGCTTTACTTCATCTAAAGATGTTATTAGACAAAGTCAACTTCAATTACTTGTATGCAAACTATTGAAATCCTTCTGAGATGTTACATACAGTGGAAGCGTATTTAAAGGAATTTCACATCTGCGTACACGTGAGATTATATACAACCCCAAACAAGTGACGACCGAAATATAAAAACACAAAAACAAGTTTCGAGTTTAAAGTATTATAATTAATTTAAGTATAAAAGGAAGTCAATAGTACCTATAGCATTAATTTACAATATATTGAGCGCACAATAACCTATAACCTGGTACTGTCCTAATCGTTCAATTTTAAAAATACAGAAATCAATTTGTAGTTTAGCTAAGATCTCAATGTATGTCGATTTCAGCCTATCGCCAATTTAGAAACCTTGTCCGAAAACCCCTGGCTATCTCCATTGCTCTCTTTCTCCTCTCTAATTCTCTTCTAGTTTTATCCTAGAACTTCTATATCCTGTTCTCTAGTTTTCTCCCTTTTTAAACTTTCCAAAAACGTCTGTTTAACGACTAATTTCGATTGGTCAAGCCAATAAGGGTCTAAAGATGCATTGGCTATAGTATTTGATTGACAACTATACAGCTACCAAGCGACAGGCGATCGTGACCATGCTGATGTCACCCCACGTGACTTACAAAAAGTAAACTTTTAGAAAATAAAAACTATTCTGAAATTCACTTCATAACAACAGACCAAGAGCTCTACATCCCCAATGGCGGACCATCAGACAGACCTTCACTGGGTGGGCCAAAAAGAGACGATGAATTTCTGTGTTTGTTTGGTTGTTTGTTTGGGCTTTAATGTCGTACTCAAGAGTATTTCACTTATATGGCGACGGACGACGAGGCACTGCCTTATTACAGTGCAGAGCCGGGAGGAAACCTCGTAAAACCACCCGAAGCCAGACCGTGGCTCATATGTCTTATGGTTCGACAGACTGACTCGATCCCATGAACGGTACACCGAAGTAGCAGCATGCTGTTAACCATGTACTAAGTCACGGCTGTAAACAATATCATCAACATTTACTTTTGATCTCTCTACAGTATCATATCTACATTCCAGGCGCAACGAATTTTATTTCGCCAAATTGTAGGCCTACTGATGAGGCACATGAACAAAAATTAAATATCCAAATATGCAGTTAATTTTTTTTTGTCAAGGAACTTCTCAACGCTCCATGGATAAAAGAAATCATCCCCCTAGACTTCATTGTCCATGAGCAATCATGAATAGGTACTGAAACATCGTAGGGTCTACCTTGTGGTAGGTGTGTAAATGCTTAGAGAGGCCGCAACAAAACACCTACTTGCTACCACTATAGAGATGACGGTGTTATGTATCAGTATACCATGTGCTATATAATGACAGTACCTGGATCTAGGCTTATGAGAGATACCTATCTCTATCAGTTTTCTTGATTGTTACAATCAAGCGCCTGTAGAAAGTCATTATTTGGAGAACAATGTTGTTTGTTCTTACCTTCTTCTACGCCGATACACCAAAAAGATGATTAACAGAATTATAAGGAACAGGATTCCGCTTACAATCAACGGGACGAATTTTTGAACTGAAAACAAAATGAAAAGAATTCGAGTGATTGACAGGCAAAACAAACATGTTCTCCAACAAACATCCAACCCACTTTTTGTACCGGACAGCGTTCATTCATTTGTTAGAATAACACCAACTGATATCTGGCTTTGGTATCTTCCTATTGCAAGGGTCAAAATGTGTAAGACGAGACTTCCACATTACTTCCCCTCCTGCAATTGGAAGGGCAAAAACGTGACAAAGAAGCCAATCAGAAAGTCGTTTACACATCAACGTCGTATTCTAAGAAAGCTCCACACGGGCATTGGTTGCCTCAGGGTAAACAGGTTTCAAACCAAAGATCCTTGAAACCGAAGCAGGCTACTACTTATAACTGATCATAATGGAGACGTTGAGAGAGGATGTTATGTTGAAATTTCAGCCGCAATCATCGCCACTTTAACAACTATAGTATCAACTACGGTACTTATTGTTGATAAGACCTAAAGTGAATGCTTAACAGGCTCAAATGTAACTATTTGAAATGAGAATTTCGAATTGTTTGTTTAACTATCATAATTAAACTTAAAACTTTTAACTTAAATAAAATACATAACAAATATTTGGGCCCAAGGGTCCAGCAAGACCTTAAAGTATGGCAGAGAGTTTTCTAGTTTGATACTTTGACTACCAGATGGCAGCACATGTCTGTACGTCAAAAGCAATCCCTTGGGATAACCTGCCATACGGAAAAAATCTAAATATATTTAAAATTTAACATGAATTTTTCACGTTAACGAACCGACACCATATAGTGGACGACCAGAGTCACGACGCCACCTGTAGGCGGAATGTAGTGCTCAATCCCATACACAAGCTTGCTGTATCGTATTTATTAGTATACGATTAGTAGTTCTCAAGTTAAGGGCTAGAAACCAAATGTGGTTTTTGGCGAAAGGTGACACCACTTACAGGCAATGGGAAGGCATCCAACAAACAAAATATGTTATAAAATATCACTCTTCAAACGAAAGATAAATATAAATATCCCTGAAAAACAGGACAAAGGCGGTCCAGTTTAAATCAAAATCTATAGAAAACAGCTAAGTTAGGTTTCACAAGAAAATATTTAATCTGGATATCTTTTTGGTCATCATAAAAGCCCAATGCTCTTACCGAATTCTAACCGTCGCCTGGCAGCCATGGCCTCCTCGTCAATACCAACTAAGCCTGCTGTACATGGATTCCACGCAATCCTCGTGTCTGGCAAAAAACAAAATAAAGAAATTATTTCAACAAAAAAAAATACACATTACAAATGACAAATCTTAAGTTAAGCTACATGTAGTGCCCAAAGCAAGGAAACATCGTTCAACATTTAACTAAGTTATTTTACATCAATATACACATTCAAGGATCATTAGTCATTCCCTGCTGGTCAGCATGTACCTGTCAGCAAAAAATCAATAACTTAACAACCATTTCACGCACGGTCGCAAAATTTGGATACCACTGAGAACATGTATGTAGCTGTACAACATTAATCTTCGTTCTTACATGTCAAAGAAATTTAACGCTAAACATACCCAACACGGCGGGCATCAGAACTCACCTGAAAATACTAACAACTAACTGTTCAATCAAGAATACCATATACAGTTAACGTAATGGAGCTTCCCAAGTTTAATTTTAAAACAATTAAACAGATCACACTAGTGGGTAAACTCCACCAAAAGATAGGCACTTCCTCTAGAAGACAGAATAAATTTTTGCAGACAGGTACATGCTGATCAGCAAGGACAATTAAAAATGGCCACCCATGACCAATGGCCCTTAACGCTTAGTATTTAGTTGATAATTAATCTAAGATTAATATATCACTTACCGTTAGCTTTGGAATCTGGTCGACATTGTCTAAGACTGGTGTAATCATCCTGTATCTCAAAGAGCGTGGCTTTCCTAAAACCATCCAAACACTCACATTTCGATGCACTACATGTTTGTTCATAGGAACGCGCACACACTTTGTAAGTACTCCCAAAGACGTAGTCAGTTGAACAACTTTCACCTAAGTTAACTGAATCAAACATAAATGCTGGAATGTCAGTTAACGCACACCATTTCTCAGAGGATGTAGTGTCCTTCACTTCCATGTCTTGAGCGCACTGACAAACATCGTTTTTACAGACAACCTCCGTGGGACTTCCCCTACATACAGCAACAGTATCTCCACAAGGCTTCCCGACTTCCACCACTGGAAATAAGAAAGAAAGACATAAACGACTTTAGGATAAAAATACAGCTCACAAACCCCTGCTATACTATGATAATAAACCCAAACGTCAATGTTATGTGCGTATTGGTTTTTGTGATAACGGTAAATCAGCTATAAGTATACTACTGTTAACATTTTCCTAGCATGAAAGGGCGGCCGATCGGACCATATCCCCTCAATTTTAACACAATCACATGTTTGATTGTCCCCAACTCATATATCCCCTCAATTTTAACACAATCACATGTTTGATTGTCCTCAACTCATATATCCCCTCAATTTTAACACAATCACATGTTTGATTGTCCTCAACTCATATATCCTCTCAATCTTAACACAATCACATGTTTGATGGTCCTCAACTCAAATATCTCCTCAATCTTAACACAATCACATGTTTGATGGTCCTCAACTCATATATCTCCTCAATCTTAACACAATCACATGTTTGATGGTCCTCAACTCCTATATCCCCTCAATCTTAACACAATCACATGTTTGATGGTCCTCAACTCATATATCTTCTCAATCTTAATTGTTTGATGGTCCGCAACTCATATATCTCCTCATTCTAAACACAATCACATGTTTGATGGTCCTCAACTCATATATCCCCTCAATTTAAACACAATCACATGTTTGATGGTCCTCAACTGATATATCTCCTCGAAACCCACTTAACACCAATAAGTTACATTTGTAGTGGTCCTCGACTCACATATCCCTCAAAGGTTAACACAACAACATTTTTTTATGGTCCTCGACACACATATCGGGCACACCGTTAAATATACTCATTTTTGATGGTCATCGACTCACATCAAATGTTTACAATATCACATGTTTGATGGTCCTCGACTCACAGATCCAATTATCCATCAAACGTTAGCACGATCACATTTCTAATGGTCCGCACGACTGGCATATCCATCAAACCGTTAAACACTCGCATTTGTAATGGTCGTCGACTCACATATCCCGTCATTCCCGGCCTAACACGAATAGCATTTGGGATGTTCTTCAACTCATATATACTCTCAACCCATAACACGATCGTATTTGTGATGCTCCTCGACTAACATATCCCCTCAAGCCTGAACATGAATCGCATTTTTGATTGTACTCAACTCGTATATCCCCTCAAACTTAACACCATCACATTTTTGATGGTCTTCAACTCACATATCCCCTCAATCTGGCTTAACACAAATTGCATTTGTGATGTTCTTCAACTCTTATATCCCCTTAAACCATAACATGATCGAATTAGTGATGGTCCTCAACTCATTTCTCCATCAAGCGTTATCACCATAGCATATTTGATGATCTCAACATAAATATCCCTCAAACCATAACACATAATCTGATCGTGTAAACATATTACTTACGTGGAAGGCATTGTTTATTGTCGGAGCTAGCTACATATCCTACATCACAGCGACATCGAAGTTGTCCGTCGTCACACCCATTTTCCGACTCGGTGGCATGGTCGACACATTTTGAGGTCATATTACAGCATACTTCACCGACATCAGCTGAATCAAAAAAGCATTTAGTTAAATTGAAGAGGTTCATTTTACTATGGAAGTAGGGCATATCACGCACTCAAACCATATAATAAAATGGTAATTGTAATTTTTTAAACATACCTTTAACAATTTTGTTTTAAAAAAGGTATAATCTTTATATCCTTTTATTTTATTATTCACACGTTCTCAAAAACTAAAAATAGCAACAAATAACCTAAAACACAACTGGTGCTCACCTACAATATTTAACACTTCAGATATTAAAGGGTGTAATTTTGTAATACTATCTTTGTGAATTATTGCATTGTCTGATCAAAAATATATGTAGGATCACATTGGACTGCATGAAGAACATGCACATGATCTGGTTAGGACAGTATGTAGTGTCACATAGAACTGCATGAAGAACATGCACATGGTCTGGTTAGGACGGTATGTAGTGTCACATAGAACTGCATGAAGAACATGCACATGATCTGGTTAGGACGGTATGTAGTGTCACATAGAACTGCATGAAGAACATTCACATGGTCTGGTTAGGACGGTATGTAGTGT
>JARFOD010039638.1:0-10297 GCA_031763545.1 Mopalia muscosa | reverse complement strand
TCACAGAGAAATTCAATTGTAACGTGACGTTGTACAACAATGGTTTAAAGTTAATATACTTTTGAACAACCGGGCCCAGGGTCGCATAATTATCAGTTGTAATACACAACTGAATCCAATATGTCCAGTACCGACTTTCAATCCGACGTGGAAGAGTACAATGGAACTCATAATGGATTTCCTTGTGTATAATAACTTTTTTATTATACACCGAGAAACATAATGTAAAAAGGAGAACTGAGCCCAAGATATGTATGTAACATTTCATAACATTCAACAGCTTATGAAAAAACGTTGTGACGAGATAACGTTATGACGTCTTAGAACATATTTCGTCATCTTCCACAGTGTGCCGATGACGCCGCTGATTATGACGTCATGTTTATACACAAACGCTTCCTTCAGTGGAGAAGCGTGACGTCGGATCCAATATGTAAATAGGCTTCACATGCAGAGTTATCGTTCTTAGTTAGAGTCCAATATGAATTTGTGCGTCTCCTTTTGAACGAAAAATAAAAAGTAGCTTCTATCATTAAATCAGACTTTTTAAACCGAAGATTACGTACTTGTCACGTCAGATTTAAATAATTTTGTCATAAAGACTGTGTAATTCTATTTTTAAAAACGTGTTATGAAATGATAACAGATACATTAATTGATAATATATACATGTTTACACAAATACAGAGTTACCGTTCGTAGTTTGAATCCATTATGACAATTTAGGATCCAATATGTATATGTTATTTGTCATCGTCACGTGGTACAAACGGAAAGCTTTCATTGGATAACATATCCAAGTGTATAATAATAAACTTTAGGTGCTTTGCCGATCAATGCCTTCCTTTATGCTTAGGCCGGACTGGTACAGCCGAATATATGGACTCTCCTATATGGATAGGTCAATGTGGGCTTTAAATGACATGGTCGTCCACTGTTCAACACGTGATGTTCTGGTTATTGTTCCACATAGCGATCTTGGCTGAAATTGACCTTAAGAACCATAACGATACAATACCTTCAGTACTGGGGCCAGTTGCTCGAAAGACGATTAGCCGCTAACACTAAATCGCTAATACCGGGTAAGAGATGGACCTACAACAGTGCGTGACGTCATCTAATATTGGCTTAAATTTAATAGCGCTTTGAGCAACCGGCCCCAGGTCGCCATGGCAATAAAGATTAACTTATCGGCTAAGATCGCTTTGTGGGACGGGACCCTGAAATGATATGCCTTAGGTCAGTAAAGCAGTAGTAACTTCATGCTGTCAACTTTAAAAGCGCCTCCAAGTTTCAGCATTTGATAATAGCCTACTCCACTCTATTTCTGCTTTGTGGTTAGCCAAATATTGTATAAAGAACAGTCAATCAATCAGTTTACCAACCATTAGGCAACCAATATATTAATCAATCAGTCAAACGATCAATAAATCGATCGATCAGTCATTTAATCAATCAATCAATCTACCATTCAGTCAAGCTATCAACCAACCAAGCGAACCATCAATCGACCAATCTATCAATCAACCAATCAATCAATTGATAAATATCAATCAATCAACCACTCAATCAATCAATCAACCAACCACTCAGTCAAGCTATCAACAAACCAAGCGAACCATGCATCAATCGATCAATCTATCAATAAATCAGAAAATCAATTAGAATCGATTTATTCTCCTCAAAGAACCAATAGGTGCTCACTTAAATAGATACAGGCAAAACCCTTATTATATTAGTACATATAGCGGGTTTCGGACGTGGGAAATCATTGAATACACCGGGGTAACTTCTTTGTTGTTTTGTGGTTAACGGATAGTTGTGGTGTCGACTCAGCTGTGCTGTGAAGTTATTGTTCTCTTCAAAGCGCCTGTATCCTGGTTGCACACATCTCTACCAGTTAAGTCTATAAACACAACTTCCTCTAATGAAGCAATGGCTAATGACGGATATAGAAATGTTACAATGGTAATACTTGACGCTAAAATCAGGCATCAGTGAGACCTGTTACGTGTCTTGCCATCTACCTAAACTGTGTACGTACAGGACACCGTCCGGCCAAGTTGATAATTCCATCCAAGCATATCACAGACAAAAGCCGAACAGCCTAACTGCTCACCAATAATGACACAGCTTGTGCGCTCTAAATGTTTGATTTCCCGTTGTGCCATCGCCAGTCAATCATAAGTAGCCGAGAGATACCTCGGTGACGCATCAAGGTTCTATACGTTTATGACATTGTGATGCAGATCACGTGCGCCCGCGTGATCTCAGATATGTTTTGAGGTTTGTCTGGCTCAGGTGAGTTTGGGATATCATGAGCTATGAACCTCGCGAACTGACGCGGGTCGATTCACGCTTAACAAATACACAAACATCTGTCAACATTTAAACCCCAAGTTAAGAAAACAGGCTAAAAAACGCTACGCAAATTTAACATCTTGATGCAGCATCGTGTCACGGACATGTCGGCGAAGGCGTGTAACAATTGTATAGCAATATATTAGGTCGTGAATAGTTCAATCTGTTATATATGGTCAGGCATATCGCTCCAATAAAAACAAACGATTTTTGGAAAATAGACACATAAATAAGTCAAACCAATAATAGCATAAATAAAAGGTAGTAGGCCCTATTCGAAAAAAAAAAAAAAAAAATACAAATACAGGCACATTACATCTGTTTTCTTTTTTCAAAAAATATTACAATACAGAGTGCAGCTGTCTCTCTCGCATCAAACAAAACTCTGTCTGAATATTACATAAGCGGTATAACAACCAGTAATTTATAGTCATATTAGATCGGGAACATAGCACTCCATGGAGTTCAGGGATCATCAAACATACAGTGAGCGGTTAGTTGTTAACGTCCGGACCTACATACCAGCTGAATTACATTCCGACCAAACCCCTCAATTTACCTCACATTGCGGGACCTAACCATTGACAGAAAGGCTTACAATTCACTGGTTATCCCAGGAGGCTGGCTGTACAGAGCTGAATACAGGGTCTGAACACACAATGTCAGTGTAACACAGCCTATGCTGAGAAAACCCGGTTATTCACTGGGCAGACGATCAGAGCAATTCTTTACCGCCAAAAATAAATGCACAGTTGATAGAGACGGATATATTTAGCAGGGCATATATGCGGTAAGTTCATTGATTTTTATAATGAAATTTATTACCCAAGTGGAAATATAGATCATTGGGTCTAAATCATCGAAATTAAATCACAGGAATTTGTAGGCCTATATTAGTAAACTCTCTCCATTTGTATCCTTCTTCCGTGTTTATATATCCTTTTAAATGTGAATACGGTTTGCCGAATCTGCCACGGTATGTATGTACCACCTGTTAGAGCTGTGTGCCTCACGGGTCATTATGATGTTGGCAACAATGATTAGAATAATTATGATTCTATATATTATTATTAGTTTCGAAATGCGGCCTCACTACATTAATCATGTGCTATGATATCAATTGTATGTTTAGAATTCCTTATCAAAATAAAGTGAGTACTGTGGGGTAACAAAAATATGACGACGAAATGTTTGAAGTATGTCGAATTAATCCTTAACCATAGCCTACTTACTAACCACCCTGTTAAAATCACCATACATGTTAATCAGTTATTGATTCAACAGACGAGCCCATAATGATAAGACTGTCTGTTCACAAAGCAGTATTATGTAAGCTATGAAGAAAAGGACGGTCACTGTATTTATAACAAGTATATAGTATATATGTGTATGGCATATGACTTAAGAAGGCATATGTTTTTATGTTACCCTCAACCATTTGCGCGTGTATTAAAGCACATTAAGAGTTTTATGATAATTTATTTGACTTTCTATAACCATATGATCCTGTGTAATAACATCTTATATCCTGACAAGTCATGTGTTCAGTGAAATCTATTTATTGTAGTACGGCTATATTTTAATCCATACATCTCACTGTATTGGTCTAAACGGGTTTATTCCTTGGTTTAAGAGGTTGATAGGGCTGCGGCCAGGCAGACTAGAGTGGGTCGATATGAGACAGCCGTCCATCGACTTCACATCCCTTCAGGGGTAAACCTGCATCTGAAGTCTTGCACTGTCCTATTATTAGTCATAGTGAGTAATGTTAAATCCGTCACCTGCTCTACTCCCCGGCATGAGTATGTCAATTGATGGTGAATAGCATGAGACCTATGCAAAGAATGCGTTTATG
Source organism: Mopalia muscosa (assembly GCA_031763545.1). Lineage (NCBI taxonomy): Eukaryota > Metazoa > Mollusca > Polyplacophora > Chitonida > Mopaliidae > Mopalia > Mopalia muscosa. The sequence goes on along the minus strand of JARFOD010039638.1, from coordinate 6,081 downwards.
CTGATACTGTACGGTTGATATTGAATGAAAGCAGCCGTACGTATTAATCTCATGAACATTCATTCTTTGCTTTAATTCATAAGACAAATCAGGCCAAGTGTTGTAGCCTGGGCAGTCTTTGATGAAAATGGCAGTTTTATCTAAAAACGGGAAACGGTCGATGCTTTCAGAGTTGTACGAGGCATTGAACTAGCTCGATCACATTATTGGACATGCAATCACCCAGTCACCAAATCACCTTATATATACAAATAGTGCTGTACATTGTTGTCAAAACTTTCAATACCATAATAGCATAATAAATGTTTTTAGGGCTCGGCATAAAACTCTAATCTAGGGAAGATGGCAGTTGCGTGAATATTATTATTCTTGTAAAATTGTTGAAGGTTTCTTTGATACTCTATTATACGTTGAATACGTTCTGTTGCTCCTAGTATGGCATTTGGAATCTAGAGTAATTTTAGGTAATAATGGAAAACGGATTCCCCATTCCATCAGTACGATACACACTGAACCTATATGGTAGTGTGAACAGTGAGGCATCCAAACATTACACCACTTGGAAATTCTACTAAGCAGGAATATGAATTGTCCGAGGAATATGTATATGAGACAGTGCTAGGGGATTGTGAAGGGGTTGTGTATAACTGAGCAGTTTAAAGTTCGGTAAGACTTTAAGTGACGACCACGTGAATTTCAAGTCATCCATGACTGTGTCACAAACAAACGACTTTGAGATATCCCCTGGTGTCTCTGCTTTTTACTGATGGGTATCCAATAGGAATGAAACCTGTCTAAATCTTAGTGATTTGTGATATATATCTCTCTGAACGGAAGCACCTTAATTGTTCACTAAAGCTCTAGTCAATTGTGCGATCATTTATTCCCATCTGTTGTCGCACAACACTTCGTTTCATTTGGGCTGTTCATCATGCATGGCCGTTGTCGTTAATGAGATTCCCCACATCGGTTATATAACATTTATAGCAGACGGCAACTCCTTTCACAATTTGTCAGGTATTGCTATTTCATAAAGCATTCTGTTTACATTAAAAGTGTGAGCAAAACATTCGGAGCATGTTTATTATATAACAAGAAAGAATTTTTCAAGAAAGATATTTGACAAATTAAAAGTAACAATTGCGAGCGTCAAAAGCAAATCCATTAATAATTGTTTCTAGTAAAATATGAAGGCAATAATCATCGTTGATGATTAGCTTATTATTCATAGTTTTTAACACATTTGGGTTTTAATATTCAAACTGTCAATCGTATTAGAAGCGGAACAAATTAAGGAGAATTGCTTCACGACAATTCGCTCATCAAATTTTGTAGCGATTGATAACATGATGTCCTTCGTTCAGTTATAGCTCGATAATCAATTCTGTGTCATAGAAAAACCACCAGGTTACGATATATAATTGAATCACTCGCATGGCCGGAGACGGTGAACCCCTGGGAAATATCTGCTACATTTGTTTCATGTTCAATAATTACATCACTTAGCTACCAACAAAACACTTCTAATACACAGCGAACCACAGACTATATGAGTGCGTTTCGTACAACAGTGACTTGATTGTCTGGATTGTCACCAAGTCCAATTGGAAATGAACTCATTACCGACTAAAGATGGAAGTGACGTCAGGGACGACAACAGTTTCAACGTGACAGCGATGAAAAGTGCATTAGGTGGATAATTTCCCTCAAACACACACACACATTATGTCACCCTAGAAGCTACCTTCCAGAATATGTCCCTCGACGAACTTCCCTTTTGGGGCATCTTTCTTCGAAGCCTTTGTCCCTTGAACATCGCACCAACTGGACATCTGCCCCTTCATGACATCTTACGGTAGGATATTTGATATTTTAAAAAGACCTGAATTTTCTAGCAAATATATGACGAGAAAAGTTCAGGGGTATATATATCCTAGAGGCTGTTTGGGAAGATGAGCAGATCTATGGGGGGAGGGGGGGGGGGGGGGGGCCGGTTGGTGATGAAAAGAGTTGTAGCTCGTTCTGATACAGGTCATTGCTATTTATTGAACTCCGTGAGTGTTCTGGTCACTGTCCATATAAGTGATTCATAAATTTATCGAAGCAAGATCTGGTGGTATTTTAATCCATGATTCTGAATATATTTTAGTCTACATAAGTATAACCAAACGAGCTTGCATGCGTATGAATGTGTATGCTCAAAATGGTGAGGAGAGATAACTTGTGAACTGTGAAACGCGTCTCAGTGACTTGCCTAATCTAGCGATGTTAAAGTTGATGCATAATTACACTGATGGAGGTAGACGAATAGAAAAAACACCAGGTGCCTTTTATTAAACCAAGCCTCCAATACAAACACGCGCGATTTGGCGCCATTGGAAATCGATTCTGCTGCAATTGACATTTCTTATCATCGGTTGCGAGAATGAGTTTATTCACAGCCTTATTATTCCTTGAGAAAATAGAACGACTCTTTTCTACGGATGTGGAATAATATTCTCTTCGTCCTCAATACTGTGTGCATCAAAACCACACCTATAACAACTGCGTATTATAAACCTGATTGAAAGTGATTCAACTTATACGGCAACACTGCTATTCCCCGATGCAGTTTATTAGTTAATGAGCTACCATGTATTAAATGTTAGACCTACGTATTTAACTCCGGGTCGAACATTCGCCTAATCATATTCCCATATAGTCATTCCTAACTTCCTTGTCCATACGTACATAGCATTATCACAACATCCCAAAATAGCGAACGTCAATTATTTTCATCGGCATTAGTTAACATAAATATATGGGTGGAATTCTCGGTAAATGTAAAACCAAAAAATATATGATTAATTGGTAATATATAAACACTGTTAACATAGTTACATATTTTCATAATTTATATTTCCGGAAATGTTTTCCTTGAACTTTTTTGAAGTGAGAAATCAAAAGTTATAGGACAAACTTTATGGCATTAATATATAATTTGATTTGTGCAGCCGTATGAACAATCTACTCCGTTTCCAGGCATATCCGACGGAATCTGATGAGGCATCGAGTAATTCATCTCTGACAAATTAATTTGGAATTACCGCTTCGAGGTCCTTGTCATTTGTTGCCCGTAGTTGGATTTGTTTTTACACTCTAAAGCAGCCATCATATAGATATACAAGTTACAACTACTTCCGTATCTCATCATTGAGATCAATAAGCCATTGAACGTTCAACGAGAATTGTTAAAGAGACATCTGCATTTTAATCCTCCCCCGCCCCCATTGAAATTTTCATTAAAACATACTTGAAGAGTGCTGGGCAGAACTGGAAATCAATTCAGAAGTTACAGGCGTTTACTCCTATGAAGAATCTTATATAGAGCATATTCAACAGTCACCGATGGTATTCCTAACAAAATATAAACACTTTACATGGATACAGGGTCACAGGTTTTCTTCTAAATGACATTTACGTTTAGTCCTGAAATGACGGGAGTCAACCAGTTCCCGGTAATAACTCAAATGGGCCAGAAAAAGTTTAGTAGGGTAATGCATTCCCCCAACCCTCATCCTCATAGCCTTGTGGCAGCTTCTCGACTGGTTCAATGGATATTGATATTGAGATCAAATTGGCATTATTAATCACTCTGCCAATATAAGTTTTGCTTCTCGGAAGTTTTGCTTCTCGGAATTATTAGCGTCAGTAGTATACCTATTGTCAGTTTGTATATGGAGTTTGCTTCAGAGTTACGTCATTGTGATTGTAAGCGACCAGGTAATCCGTCAAAGTCGTTGTCATGGATATCCAGACTTCCGCGTTCCGATAATATCTCAATTCGAAGGCAATACAAGTCTGACCTTCTTGTTTTTATTACCGAACTTCACTCGGCTATATCATGAAAGTCAAAGAGTAAACAATGATTTATGTTGAATTTAAATTTTGTGTCTTTGAAATTAAAATGATTTATGTTAGCCAGATATAGGGATCAACTATATTTGTACAGTTTTTTATTTATTGGGTAAAGTGTCATTTTATGCAGCTTCACGGTGAAAATACCTCAGTTATTTCACCCTTTCGGCGAACATGACGATTTGAAAAATTGCTTGATTAAACAAATGGATCTCACCAAATTGATTTTTGTCCGGTTTTGGCAATGTGGAAACTTAAGATACTATTTTAATGTTGTTTGGAATTGAACTCGGCTTTGAATACGTTCACAGTGCAGATCGGGCCTGTTTGTCAGTTTTTGACAACGATTGATTAAACAATGGTAAGAACGAGATAGATCAAACTTGAGGTACGCAATTCATTAACTAAACATGAATCAATTCTAATTAGTTCTAATTTTCTAAGAGGATATTGAGTAAATCGATGCTCTTTTGATTTTCATAGAGCTTAGTGTATACGCGGGGGCTGCTGAGAATGAAGATATGTCAGAATTCGTGATACGAATTGAATTGTCAGAAGTGAATTTTACCAATTTTATTAATTGAATGTAAATGACTTTAACACAGCTATGCATGACCACAGATCAGCATCTGGCGAAACAGTCACATGGATATATTTTTTTTAAATTAAGTTGATCAAAACAACGCTCAACAGGAACAGCTGTAACATAATAACATATATCGCCTGGGCTAATATCTCCATTATAAGGATTGTACTTCGAGAATAGCCGACAATAAAGCTGTGAATATAGGCGGTCCGTTTATTATTTGGCTCCGCGTAGAAGTAGTTGCATACTTTTCGTTCGTTGCTGACCACCCTTTGAGGATTTATATCCGAAACTTGGATTATGTCCACAAAGGGTCATGGTTGAACAAATGTTATGGTTCTCCTTAGGATGTGTCCTATATCACAGACTGCAATAATGCACCAATGACTCCGGGTTGTGCCAAAAAATCGATGTCTGCGACAACCTTGTTAAATTGGCCCTGGACAGCACGAAACGCTAACAATGCAATTTTTTTATGTTAAATTTTTCGTACAAACTTATGGTTTCATTATTACAGGATTAAGCGAAGGGTCGAGTTAGCTGAATATCAAACGGTTTCGATCTGACGGACTTGAGGTCACGTTGTTGGTTTCTGTCTTGTTGTTTTCTAGGAATAAATGTTTTCATGGGCTGGCAGCCAACAAACTGTGATAACCAAAGAGACATTTGACAGTATGTGTAACACTCAACAGTCTATTATATACCTATTATAAAACACGTGTTACGTTATCAGTTTATCTTGATAATCATAGCAATACAGATTTTGCAAAATCGCCTGAAACAAATAAATAAAACATTCCTTTAAATAACTTATATTTGTCTTTACGAGTATGTCTAGAAAGTATCATAACTTGCCTAAATTAACACAGGAGAAATTGGTAAGTCACGCGTAGGGCCTATAGAAATTCTGATAATATAGAGGGTTCCCTTTGAGGATACGTTTTCTGCGTTATTGCATGTGACTATTCCCTCTGTTTTGATGTCAGTCTGTTTGTCCTGAATTATTTGTCCTTTAATAATATTGCACGAGTCGATGTGCGGATTAGTGGAGGTTGTGAAACTTTTACGCTTAATTTCAAATTCATGTTAGTTTCGTCGGTTGTGTCCCTTTGATTACCAACTTAAAGTCCAGTTAATGTCCCGATAACGACCATGTATGTATCGATCATGTGAAAGTTGTCTTAGCCAAGCCGATATGGATTAGTGGTTATTGACACCAGATTAACTGAACAAAGTCTGTTAATCCACGATAGTTCATGGCTACTATGTGTAAGTTGTTCCTTTGTTTGGTTCAGATTGTAGGTACACAACCGTTTGGTTCGGATGATAGGTACCCGACCGTTTGATTCAGATGTTTATTACTCCACCGTTTGGTTCAGATGATAGGCACACGACCTATTGATTCAGATGATAGGGCCACGACAGTTTGGTTAAGATAATAGGCACATGACCGTTTGGTTCTGATGATTATTACTCGACCGTTTGGTTCAGAGGATAGGCACACGACCGTTTGGTTCAGATGATAGGCACACGACCGTTTGGTTCAGATGATAGGCACACGACCGTTTGGTTCAGATGATAGGCACACGACCGTTTGG
>JARFOD010039627.1:0-10298 GCA_031763545.1 Mopalia muscosa | reverse complement strand
TCTCTATACTCAACTTCCCCCACTAACTGGCCTTCGTACAAGCTGAAGCGACTTGTTTAGTTCATGTCGGCTCGCAACGATATCAACCTAACCAGGCAGTTTAGTGGTTAGCGTATAGAGATATCGTCCAATAAAATGGGTCGAGGAGCTTGATCCGGCTATTGCGGTTGGTTGTAGGTTTCCGTCTGGTTTTCCATCGTACGAAGCATGGCCTCTACAAGTTAAATAAATTGGGTATAACACCAATACTATATAAAAAAAAAAAAATCCATATTGGACCATCTCATGTGGCGTTCTAATGAGAATGAGCCATCCTTAAAACTAAGGAGACTCTTAACTGTCAACAAGGGTTTTTTTTGTCTAGTGTCTTGGAGGCTTGATTTAGACGCTTACATGTCCATATGTGTATAAGGGATTTTTGAAGGTTATTTAATTCGAACATCAACAATGGATGTCTTACCCACGCGATTAATGATTAAACCTGGTATAAAAGTTTAAGTCGAGAGAGATTATAAAAGGCTACAAGCATTGTGGGTTGGTACTATTTATCCAGTATATAAGCGATGTGGTAAACATGTATAAAAATATAAAGCCTTTTACACAGGTTTTGAGATTAGTATAGATAGTGTTATAAATATAAAGAAGGCTTCAAATATCCTACACTTGTAATATAGCGCTTGACGAAGACATTCAACGATTGAAACGACGTTATATAAGGTTAGTTCGAACGTTTTTTTACCAAGCAATTTTGCACATCTGTATATAAACACGATTACAGGCAATGGTCATTTTCTCAAAGCTCTTGGTCGATTGGTTTAGTTTGTTTAAGCATCATGATTTGTTGAACGATCAGAAGAGACGATAGGATCTTACTCTGCTAATCTGTATTTAAATACAACAAATGTTCCTGTTTACAACTAGTGGCTGTGTTTCTGTATAGAAAGATTCTGTGCCGCTGTACAGTTTGTAAAAGTATTTAAACAAGGAAATACCCACCCCTGACAAGCATTTCATCAACAAACAACCACATGTCCGATATCGATATCACCCAAGGACACAATAAGAATCATTTGGTTTACCCTAATCAATGGTCACCGATCAAGGCACTCCATGAGAAACATTTAACATGAGAGGCGATGGACTGACAAAGTCGAAGGACAAGGTCAACCACAAGACAACGATGTTTCAATAAATACCGATGACAGTTATCATGAACCACACGAGGGGCCTCTAACAACAGTTTTATTAAACAATTTTGCCTCTTCCAACATAAATTTAGTACTTGAATATTATATTGCATTATTTTACTTCTTTCACCAAACACTTTATCGACAGTATCATTTTGTTCTATTAAGTGATAACCATAGCTTTATAAACCTTGTCCAATCTGTTTTTGTTTAAGTGGTCTCTTCTAGTGCTGGTTTGTTAATTTGTGTTAACATATATTCGTCATAATCCTTAATATCATGTCCACCATTAACACTATTGTCAAATGCAAAGGTGTTAGTTTTTGTTTTGTGAGGTTAAGACGCATGACTACAGTTAGAGGAAGAGTATTGGCTCTGGTGGAAATCAGGAATATTTCGAACAATACCAGTCAACTGTAAAATCGTATCTTTGATATAGGCTTATGTGCGGCAACTATTTTATATCGATATCGATATTGAGTTTTGAGATATTATGCGCTGACTATATAATAGCTCAAGGTCACGACGAAGGAAATCCCAATCTCTCAAAAATAGCACCCACGGCTACATTTATCAAGGATGACATTTAAATCAACATCAAAGAAATTGGTTGCGGAGAAAGTTATTTTATGGACGACAAAGGATTTGAAGCCGGGTTTAATCCTCTGATATAATCATCCAATAGCTTCGGGTTCAAAACACTTAGATTCTTCTCATAACAGATGTCAGCAAGTGATTTGAATTCAGAAAACCTGGAGAGGATGCACACCAGTACTGTGTGATTATTTGGAGGCTAGTTATCCGCCTAGAAGTGCTCGGCGTGTTAAAGATTATGTTCTCATCGTCTGCTGACACTGTACAGTAAACGATTCATAACTCTCTGATGGCAAACGCTTTCAAAGCTATGTAGATTGCTTAGATCGTTGCCTGCGGTTTTTGTTGCTTAGAGTCTAAAGCTGAACGGACTAACGACAAATGGGACTAGCCCTAGCCCACGTGTAAATATTTAATAGATAAAACATGACTTCCTGTCATCTGTAGTCGGCCCTGAGTGGATGTCTAAATAACCAATTCACTAGACCTGCGGACATCAATATACCTTAGTTAGGGAATGCTTGCCACGAAAGCATCGATTACAAGTTACTAGCTCACATGCGAAGTGTGGGTCTAGATTCACAGACTGATATCCAGCAATGCATTGCATGTGAAGAAATTGTAATATGTAGTGATGCTTTCCTGGTATATTTACTTGACCTATTTAGCGCATTATGTATTTTCTGTTAATGTCATTGGTTGTTGAAACTTGAAGCGATGCGAATGGATTCAGTAGAACCGCACACCCCGAATGAATGAGGTTTTTCGTCAGGATAATTAAGACATGGTCGGATTCTACAAATTGGTGTAAGAAAGTAAGTTAGGGTGTACTACCTGGAACTGAACAATAGATGTGATATCATCCAAATGCCACTAAAGATTCATCTGGATCCGAATAGAATCCGCATAACCTTTGAACACTGACATCTTGCAACAGTGGCGCCATGACAAATATAGGATTGTTAGAGTTTAAAATAAATAGTGATTGTATTAAAATAACATCCCCCTCCTAACACAACCCTTCTTAAAAAAGAAGTTGATTAAGATCAGCATTCATAAATAACTAACATAGCAAGTCAATTTTCATAGACAAAAACAACTTTCGGCCACAACGTTTCAGAGGCAGATGCTTGAAACCGTTGCTAGCATCTGAAACATGGCCCCTCAATTAATCCAGAGTTGTATATTCATAATATGTTATGTTACTATCTTTGCTTCAAAATGACACTCAAGGAAGTCATAAGATTGCCCATATCTGACTCCAGTGAATCCAATGTGTATCTTATTGCAACCGGAAACGGAACAGCTTGTTGTGTCGTTCTACTGCGTCTTGTGTCTGTTTCCTCTTTAATTCACTTGTTGTCAGTGCCGTATGGAGGGGGGCCGTCAACCATTGCATCGACACGCCGTCATGTTAAAAAAAATTAAGCAAGGCGTCAAACTCTTCCTCTCTATAGCTCCTTTCATTTGACTACTTTTATGAAATTAATAAAACGTGGTCAATTACGATGCACGGGACAAACCTTTGATACTGCAAAGGGTGACTTTAAAGTCCTTACAGATATCTTGGTAACAAAATAGACCTATTGATCTCACATGATACCAATACAACCTCTTACAACGTTACGGGCTTCGACGAAAATTAATCAATCAGTCCATTCATTTTAAATAGACATCGGAATAAAGTTATCTGGAGCTCTTTTGACCACAATTCCTGAGATTAAGTCTAAACGCAGCCCGGATGTGGTCTGTTTAATAGAAAAAACAGATACGTTTGAATGTGTTCAGCCATCTCCACAAGCGCTGCGTTCAGTTTGTTTAAATCATGCGATATCTCACTAACTGATTACTTTCATTTTAAGAATACTGAATACCAAATAGGACGTGAGTTAGAGTTTGAGAAGATCGGCTAATTTAAACTGACGTGACAGGCTAACAGTCTATTTGATAACCTTGTGTGTGGTAACCGTTGATAGTGTAAAATTTGGGGCCAAAGTAACTGTTCTTTATTTGCATTCTTATCCTGCTAAAGAACCTATAGACAGGGCTTCATAAAATGAAATGATGTTCAAGACAAAGGTAGCTAGTTTTTTTTACACATTTGATCAGCTGTCCGTTTGACATAAATAAAAAAAACGACAATTATCCTTTATGAGGCAACTAAAGATAAATTTATATCACTGTTTAGACTTTTCAAAATATCTGCAGTGTTTGTGTTTGTTGTGTATTTAATTAATGTCTGCACAAAGTCTAATCTTTGATGACGAAATGTGCCAATTTCCTCAAGTTTCCTATGTTTTTTTTACGAATAAACTATTTAACCCGTGTGATTGTCTGTTTCTAATAAATTATTCTGTTATTTTTAGTTTCATTTCGTTTTTGAAAAAAAGACAGTCAGTCAGATAGTGACCTTCGTCGTCTACTCTGTTTTTGTATGTTTCACATATGCACTGGTCTAGTGGGACCTTATTCCATCGGCCAGTTTCAATAGGGAGATAATGATTTGAGGTCCTAAAACGTAGTAAAGCGAAAGAAAGAGAATCAGGTAAAATATACAGGTATTTTTCCGTTTCGAAGCTAGTTTTGATTTGCTGGTAAAAACGACCTTTCGGAGAGCTTAACATTTCAGTAGTCCATCTTTGTATGAACTGGTCAATACGCCCTAGTTTGACAATAGTAGCCATTTTATGTTGGGGAATGACTGGCTATCCCAGACATATGACAGTCCTAAATGGTCTAGGTAAGATTTTACTCCTTTCAGCCAATTAGATTTCGAGGAGTGTTTCATAAGAGCATTGCGCAGAATATTGCATAACTTTGCAGGTTTATAAACTGATAGTTTTGACCAGAATTCAATCACACGAGTTTTAATAGTTACATCGACAGGTATTCTTCCTAGCTCTTCATAAATCATATAACAAACAGTTGATTTTCTTAAATTTAACAATAGCTTGAGAAATTTAAGTTCTGCGGCAACAACACATTTGATATTGCCTACACCCCATACTTCGCAGCCATATAGTAACACGGGCATTACAGTTTGATTAAATAATTCTATAATACAATCTAATGGTAGGTCTAGGTTTCTTTGTTTTTTAAGTAAGGAGTACATGGCTTTAGTTGCATGTAACACATTTTGTTTCATACAAAAATTGAAGTTTCTGTTGCTGCTAAAGTAGACGCCTAGGTATTTAAAATGATTTACAGTTTCAATTATTTCATTATCAATTTTAAACATGTATCCATTTGTGTTCCTACACCCAAAAATTACAACTTTTGTTTTTTGTTGATTTACACAAAGTTTCCATTGTTGACAGTATTGATGATACACATCTAATGCTAACTGGAGTTCAACATCCGAGGAGGCCAGTATGACAGTATCGTCTGCATAGAGCAGAGTAAATAGTTTGATGTACAGGTTTAGGTCGTCATCGTTTTCCAACTCAAATCCTTTACAGGAATGCGCTTCCATGTATTCTTCTAAATTATTGACATAGAGCGAGAAGAGTAATGGCGACAGGTTTTCCCCTTGACGGACGCCAGTTGCGCATGGGAACATAGTTGATATACCGTTTTCCACTTTAACACTTGACTTTATGCCTCTATATGAATTTTGTACAATCCTAAAAAACTTTCCATCAGGCTCAACCTATGACGGCGCTTCGAGGCCGCTGTTCTCATCCGCTCCTTAGTACTCAATAACGTATATGACCTTTACTTATCATGTACTAAGGAGCCACCAGCCGCTCGTTTGTACATACTAACGTACGCTTCTTCTTTGTATGTAATAAAATATTACCAATAAATGCCTCCTCACTACTATTTATGTAATTAACGATTAGTACTCAATAACGCTGAACCCTTCCTCATTATGTAATAGCAAATGTGCGTTTCTCACTATAAACTACTTACGTGAGCCCCAAATGATGCACTTACTTCAGTTTCTCTCAACTGGAATGCGAGGTATTTCGTCTTTTACCTTTCTTCAAATGCTTGCGAACAGCAGAAGTTAACCTCATCGAAAAGTTTTTAAAGCACCAGATGCGGGCAAAAATCTACCTACTACTGCATTGTAAATCAACATGTACTGTGTTACACTCGAATGAGATTCTCCTGACTGAAAGTCGCGGACAGCAGCAAGATCATGTGATACGTCATGCAGAGTACTGCTAGCTGACTGCTCATCACACATACATATGAACAAAACAGGGTTGAACGCAGTCGGTTTGGAACAGCGCACTTCTATTTGTTAACATATTTTAGTAGGTATTTGAGAAAATGAATATCCGGGATGTTCCATTTCCGATGCGTAATTTGGACAGTATCATATCATTACTATTTCTACAAAAACATTTTAACACGTCATCTATGGCAAAAAGTGTGGATTGACATCAATCTGTCATTAGTACAAAACGAATATGTTTAGCTCGACAACCGACAAATACGAAACCCTGTCTACAAATAATGAAATAGCTTTACAATTGGCAAAATAGAAAAACAAATTGAAATTGGGGTTTAAGCATATCTGGGGTTGCACAACACTGGCAATTTAATTCACCATGCACAATTATATTATTTGCTATAACGCCCGATAAGATCTTGCTCTTGCTCGAGCTATAAACTCTTGATGTCAACAAGACAGTAGTACCCGATGTTATCCTATAGCTCGATTAATTTTGTCCCCTATTTTATCGCGACTGTTTATCCGGACTCTTGGAAAAATGCAATTGTCCCCAATTTTTTCAAACCAGCCGATCCCTCCCACTCATATAGCTAAAGACAAATATGTTCGAAGGAGTAGTATTTAACCACGTCTTTAATTTCTTTGACAATTTAATATCTCCCTTCCAATATGATTGACGGTGAAGAAATACTTTTTCTGTTAACTCGGCGTATCAAAACTTTTGATCAGGTATGGCACAGAGGGCCTGTATATAACTAGATTTATGGATCATCGACAGCAGCTGGTGGCCCTTAATTGCTCAAAATCAGATATCTGGCCATCGACAGCCGGTGTATCCCCAGGCAGTGTCTTAGGGCCTCTTCTGTTCGCAATCTTCATTAATGGTATCCCTGCTCTAACCCCCCCTACATATTTTTGTTTTTAACATTTTGCCGTCTTACTTCCAACCTACTTTGAATTTTGCAACACATGTATATATATTCTGAATCGTCTTTCTCTGCAGAACAATGCTAAGTAAATATTTTTTTCTAAAATTTACCGCAAAAAAATATTTTGCATAAAAAGTTAATTTTTGCTACCTATTTTTCGTATTGCTACTTCTTTTACACCATTTTCGTCAACTGTTTAATATCAACGTATAATACATTATATGATCCAAAAAACGATCATTCAGTTTTTTCCTGTTTGTCTTAGTTTTCTGGTTATATTGCGTTAAAAGTCAAAAATCCCAAAAATTAGTCAAAATAGTGAAGTTTCAACTTCTTATTACTTTATTTAAAAAAACAAAAAAGATATTACAAATCTGAATGACTATATTTTAGTTTTATATGTCGAGAAGAAAAGTGTAAAAAAGATCTTGATTTTTCACAATTTGAGTAATTTTATGTATGTTTCGCAAATAATTATGTACATATATTGTGAAATATACCAGTTTTTCTATAAAATTGACAAGAGCTGACCGTGTCAAATGTTTGTTGAATTCCATTCAAGGTGTGAATCCATCTCTGAATAGCCCAACACCAATCAACCACATGGGATGTCAGGAAAAAAGTGTTGAATATATAATAAACGGAAACTGTTGATACGCGTATATGCACAGCGGGCAGACTGCTAATCCTCTCCAGGTAGCAACCTGCATTTGATTGATTGTCAAAACACGACTGTTGTAAATAATGGAGTTTAAGTTTTATCATAAAATTTAACGGTCTTCAACTTCAATTTTTTTTAGCGGATCTGCTTTCGGACAAATATGACTATCTTAACTTTTGGAATTTGCAATGATAAACAAAATCGCAAGTTTTAAGCTGAGGTGTGTGTGTTGGGGGAGGGGGGAGGGGTAGATTATGCTTAAGATCCGCATCTTTGAGATGACACATGGATTTATGTATCTTCAGATTAACTGGATGGTCACGAGGTTTCTGCGTCATTACAGAGTGATCTGCTAGCTATTCCGGAATGGGCAGAATACTAGCAGCTTCTTTTAATTCGACTAAAACTAATTCTTTACTATGCCCCGGGCATCGTCACCCATCCAACATTACTGTTAACTCTATGCTCAACAACATCGATAGTTGTGGTACCAGTTAGGACCTTTATTCACTTCTATGTGAAACTGGACGAATCATATACAAACTCTGGTATCTAAAGGGCATAGCAAAATCTTTTTACCGTGCGGTAAATTATATTCTCAACCTCAAATGAAGTACTTTTTCTGTTAAGTTGGTCCTCTAGGACTCAAAATAGATCTCCGGCCATTGACAGCCGGTGTACACAAAGGCAGCGTCTTAGGGCCTCTTCTGGACATGAGCGGATGGATTTAGCACGTCGATCACGAACGACCACCCCACAATACTGATGACAAGTTTTTTATTTCATTTTTAGGGGTTCTGAGCCATTTGCTCAGAAACCCTATTGCACTGTTGTTAATTTGAAGCTTTATTTCCTTCAATGAACATCTTTTGTAGTACACTTTTTAAACTTTTAGATTGGACTTTAATCGTCAGTTTGGACCATAGGTACACATTGCGATCTTGTTTGGCCGCTAATTGGATACCTTATTGTGAAGTTACGAAACGATAAGAGGATGCAATCACTCTATTAGACTATACCGGACCTTTTCCGCAGATATTGAAAGTCTATCTGCACATATTTCAGTACTACAACTTCATTAAAAACTCCGTTTTTTTCTTATTCCCTGTTGAAGGCATCTTGGTGGATGTCGCAATGTCAGATGGGTGTTTTTGTTTTATATGTTTTCCGGTTTATAAGACTTTTTGTTTACCCTAGATCTAATCGCCCGGATTTATATACAATCAGGTATGAAACCGGATTAATAACCAATTTTCTCAAACAATGGGCCGTGTTGAATAGATAAGCTATCTCTAACGTTCTCTAACGTAACATTGTGACGTTATTCGTTTACATTGTGACGTCATTGCCTGATCAAGTTTGCCAATGTTAAAGCATAGGAATGAAACGTGTCGCGCAGCGCCCAGTGTGAACAAGACCCAAGCGACGCGACGTCGCGTCGCATCCGGTGTGAATTGGCCTTAAGAGTGCGTTCAGAAGGCAAAAGTTGAGACGACTTAAATATCAAATGTTCTTCGAGCCTGGTTTCTGATTTTTGTGTTTGCATTCAGATGGAAAGAAATTTAAGCCGGCTTCTACCATATTATGACATTGATTTTTTTTTCCTGAGGTCAGAGGTCAAAATTGGAAACAAAATGGGACTTTAAATATCGTAACGTTATTCGAAAACTGACACCACCCCTGTGTGACGTAGTAAATTGATTTGGGTTCGTATGCACGTCATAATAGAGACTAAATCAAAGTTGGTTTAATGTTATAGTGGGTTCTGGGGCCAGTTTCAGAAAGCATTTTCTGACTTAAGTTAAAATACTAAAATTGATATTTTGTCGACTCGCCTATTCATAATGTAGTACAGTCGAAAGAGGGAACTTCTTTTGCACGATAGACTCCCCGCAGTAACCTACTGCAATGCGTACCTTTTTGGCGTTATTCGATCATCTCTGCCCTGTAAACTCTCCGAGCCAGTTAACGAATGTTCAACACGGGGGTATTCTCGACGTACATGAAGTAGAATATGACCAGTTCCCACATACGGCGACATTTAAACCAAAATTGAAAAAGCCGGTTTGACGTTGTCTGTTTGAACGCAAAGTGGTGTTTTAAGCCGGATAACATTCCTACAAATGTGGCTTTGAGCCAGTTTTAACATTTCAACCTGGCCTAGCTGCTTGTGGGAACATGCACACTCTCATGTTTCTCTTCCTGTTCTTACATTCCTCTCTGCGATTGCCTCTTCGTCAGAAAAGCTGACCAAACGAAAACTAACAGTTTAAACTAATTTTAGCTATTATTTAAAGAACAAACGGATAACCACATTAAAAGATTCGTGGCGATTATTAATAGTGTTAACTTATGTAAATAGTACTAAATGCCCAATGTTTTTAACACAAGAAGCTAAGGCAATATGCCTTTGTTTGTGACATTTTATAAGCTATATTCCGTCATCACACTCTCAAATGTCAATTTGCGTTGAGGACGTTACACATGGTAAATCTTAAACGTCAAAAACATCCAGCTGAATTGACGTCATTGTTTCTGTTATATAACTACATCGCGCATGGAACAAAAAGTTAGTGACGAGCCCCACGCATAGACGAATGTCGTGTGAGCGTATGGTGGAGAATAACGCCCTGAATAAACATACTACGTCATAATAAATCTTATTATCAGTAGTATAGTAAGAGCAGCTGAGGTATTATTTATTAGTACATAATAAGGAACGTTTGTGCGTTACCATGTAGTAA
>JARFOD010039616.1:0-10298 GCA_031763545.1 Mopalia muscosa | reverse complement strand
CGCCGGGAACACATAATACGTAGGTGTATGAAAATGTGGTTTTATTCGTGAAGATGAAGTCTTGGTATTACCAGATAATGGTTGAGCTTGTCTAATTCGGGGACAGTATGTCAGCGAGTCTTTGTTGTGAGCACGTCCCCATATCATAGAACCCGTGTGATTTGCGGTCCTCGAATGGTACTGGGTGGGGCCGATAAAAACCCGTTATAAAATTGGGGTACTGTGGGCCCTAAATAGGTTTAGCACAGTTAGGTAAATGGCTGATACACCCTTGTGCCATACGGAGGGGAGGAATTCTTCATAGGCCGCTAGGGGAGGTGGGGATTAAATAAAACTGAATATAATCAAATGGGTGATGCAGTATTGTTAAAACCGTATTTAAACATCTGGATTGGGGTATATCCTAAACGCAGAAAGAGTAGGGTACAATTAAACTGAGAGTCGGGTACAATTAAACTGAGAGTCGATCGGGTACAATTAAACTTAGAGATTTTTCCAGTGTAATGGACCCTTTCTAAATACTGTTGACTTGGCATTACTAGGAAGTAGGAATCTGTGTTCAAAATTTATTTTCAACGATGTTCATGCAAAAAGTAAAAACAGAACGGCAGATTTGGCACTTCGTTCACTCAAATTCTTCATATCAGTCATACATATTTTAAGTGGATCCCACTAATTCAAAAATCATTATTCCAGTTGAGAAGCAAAATAATATTGTTTATTTTAGAAATAACAGATATATTTAATCATCATGCACCCAAGTGTATCAAAACTTGATTCTATAGTTTAAAAATTCTACCTTATTAATCTATTGGTCAGTAATATTTTGAATTAACTGGATACATTTAGCATGCATTTGTAGCAAGCTTAAACAAGAGCAAGGGGTATCGATGAGAACTCATTGAGTATTTCAACTACTAAATATATACTTAAAAAGTCACTTGTCATCTAGAAATGTTATTCTGTAACACTATGCATACTTTATTGGGAAGACATAGCTTGTCTGCACCATCAATGTCCAAGGGGGCTTTATAACCAGGGTGCGGTATATGAAGTAGCTCGGTGCATTGTAAATTATCCCGTTATAAACCTGCCACGATACAGCGCTTAACTTCAATATCTGACAAACGTCATATATTTTCCGGTCAATTGCCCTCTGCTTGTCGACAGAGGCTTGTTATCAGTGGCTCAGACCCGGGCCTATAACTCGTTTATCAGCCCACTTTTGCATGGCGATATCTAACCTCTGTATTCATTACACTCTGTCAAACAGCAATAATCGGCACCGTGTTAATACTGCCATTAGTACATAGTCACCCGGATGTATCAATATGTTCATCCCGGACAAAAAATCAATCGGACGGACATGCTGTCTGTCATGCGGTTTAATCTAGACATTTTATAAAACGCTGGAATTCATTATAGTTTAGCCTCATATCCTACAAATTCGTGTAGTTTAAAATACAAATGAATGTAACAAAATAAATTTAGCTCATGTTTGTAATCTATAAATCCATATTTTTCAGTGAATAATAATCACAATTTAAAGCATTATCTCAACTTAGTTATTTGTGACACTAACACCAACAGTTTATAACGGTGTACAAAGAGAAGAAATGCTGTTATAAATGCGTCTCTGAGTTGATATTAAGTGTTCAGTGGCGCATTATATGAATTTAGAGTTCAAGTATCAACCAAATCATCGCTTACAATTCAGACATTCCGGATGAAAACGTGACGTAACTCTGAAGGGACTTTGATTGCCAGTGTAATGTCTAGATGGCGGCAATGCGTGACGCTTTATCGTGAAATATGATACTGTCGTCAGTGGTTGCTGGTCTAACCTGGGCAATATGGGGAATATATGGCCCGCCACGTGACTCCTTCACTCGTATATACAACAGCCGGTGTGTCACTCTGTAGATAAGACAGAACAAATCACCTCTCGAAAGTTAACGTTGCAATTTGAAATCGTTCGTGTAAGGCTTGCTGGCCGGACTAAATCGCCATGTCTTTTGCACCGAGAGACCGACTAATGCCCCACAAATTTAGATTAAAGAAATGACGTTTTACCGTTTCGCCTGAATTGCACTGGAACTTCATTCCGATGTTACCAGGCGTTTGAGATACTAATGTGGCTTTGTCACTTGTATTAGGTCAACTAGCTTCTCCTAACTAATGATTTGGACATTCAGAAAATATATATAAATAGAAAGCACAACACTTGCTAATATTGCCGACTGTATAGCAACCTACCTGTACTATTTTCAATTATTGAGTTAATAATTTTATCAATTATACTTTCTTTACTGAGGAAGTTAAGAGATATACCTAATTGTTAAGCTTCAAACATATTTTTCCAAGATGGCGAACCATAGAACCAGAGGTATTGTTTTGAGATCCTCTATTGTAAGGCCTTTTGAGCATTCCGAATGTAAACTTTTTGAATCTTTATTGCAGAGAATATTGTGTTGTAGTTTGTGTTGTCAGGAGAACACCAAATAGGCAGAACATGTTCTGTTTAAACAAGTCATAGACAGCTGGCACAGGAAGTCAAAATGCCAATAGTCATATTACGGAGTTTTGGTTGAAATAAACGACTCAACAGTGGTCTAATTGCGTGTAATTATGACAAACATTTAGCGACTGATAACAGAGTGTTTTATGATTGACTCGTACAATTAACTGGCGTCAAAATTTCCAACCGAGACTATGGATTTTAATGAGCAATATTGTGAGCCTTCTCTGGCCGAGTGAATCAATGTGCTGGCGATGTGTTTTAAAAGAATTTAACCCATATCACGCATTTTTATCACGAAGTGGACGGTTTATATATACAAAGCCTACTATCACAACAATATTTCCATCAATAATAGAGATCAATTTAAAAAAGCATGTTTCAAAAATTTATTGTCTTTAATGGTCCTACAATAAGATTTAGACTAGCAACTTTCATAGAACCGTGTACTATACCTGTATTGTTATTGAACATGCATTTACACCAAGTTGTTTTTAGAAACATACTGAAATACCAAGAATTATTATTATTATTTTTTGCAACTGCGATATCTTTACAGCAGTTCTTCTCCATACTTGCACAATTTTGCTGTTTTTCTGAGAGAACTTATCATGCTATTGTATAATATGTAGTACGCACCTGTTTACAATCTGATCAAATAAATGAAACAACAGAAACATTTTCGTGAAGATGATACATTTAGTTTATGTACGATCTACAACATAAATCAACTAATTCTCAATAAACCCATAAAAAGGCTGGACTAAAGACTACTTGCAATTAAGTTATTGGCGGTGTGAAAATAAAACAATTAAAATTCCTTTATTTATTGACTCGGTTCGGGTTTTACTCAATATTACAGCTTGAGATAAGTGTTTACAAACCAAGCCAACCTTCCACATATGATTGCTAACAGAGGTCATCAAGTGCAATGGTACACAAGGACATAAGTCAATATTAGCTATCAGTTCAAAATCAAACACTTTATCGTTAGTTCATATTCTTCATGAATGAAGCATTATGTTTACTACAATCCTATTACGATCAGACTTGGTGCGTTTGTTTCATTGGCTGGCGACTTCTGCTGGTTTATTGTCTGTCTAGTTTTTATTTTTATCAATCAGTATGGACTTAAGGATACACAATGGCTTAACGTTTTTTGTTGTTTTTTTTGGGTCGAAACTTAAAGCAAGCCCCGACAGTATTAGTATTCCATACGGTTCATTGGCATTTTGCTTTTCGTTTGCTGCTCTGTCGTTTATTATCGTTATTATCTAGTTTGCCTTTAATGAAGACAGGTGGACTAGGCCTACCCACATACGAAATCATATTTTTATGTAGAAGGTTATAAACTTCTATAACAGGAAATCTTTGTAATCAATATTTGCCGACAGTCAATCTCTTGTCGACCTGAGTTATAAATAAAACGTCTTTCAGTTTTGCGCAAAGTATTGACAATGCAAAGTCGCCATACAATTGAAATACTATTGAGTTCGACATTAAATATAAAATGAGTGAACAAACAAACAAACAAAACAAAATAAATTCAAAACACATAAACAACAAACGAACATATACATAAAAAACAATCGATGTCTTGTCTAATTGTAAAATTATTATTCTGAAATGGTAATATTTATATCCGCTATTGTATTTGTTTTTTGGTGAGGGCCAGGGATTGTATATTTGCTAAAGTATTTAATATTTTGATTTTGGATTATTAACTGTGTAGAGATTGTTAAAGAATCTGTCGTGGATTATGTGATGGGTTGACTGGGATTAGTGACAAGGGCTTCTCACTCCGATTAGCTCCGTCTCATGGGGACTCCTCGAGAGTTGAGCAATCCGCTACATGCCGTTTTACTCGTTAGTTTCTCATAAAACCGCCTTTAATTTCGCATGAGTTCACAACTACAAAATAAAGGTATTGGATTAGAATGGCATAAGGTTGCCCAACAAAGAAGGCCGTGGCTTAGTGTTTAATAGTAATAATTGACGCTGACGAGGGCCAGTGATCCGCGAACAGCTGGCCTTTCTTAAGACGGTTAAAGCAAGTCGCATCTGTGCCCGAGATGTTAAGGACTCGGAGTCCAGAGCGCTTCCAGTAACTCGTTCAAAGTCTAATGTCTTTGACAGCGTAACATGTATTAAACCATCGGATGAGTTGTCCGCTCATTTGGCGAACTTTTGTTCCCTTCCGAAGCTGCATCCCTTTCGCAGTGCATTGGTTTTGTTGTTATATTTCTGTGGTCGTCTTTGGTAGTCTAGAAATTAATGGAGTGTTGTGGGCCTAAATACTCTTGTCTCATGCCCAGTCACGCACTTCTCTGTTCTCCCCTTATTTAGTGAGGCGACCCGGCCAGTGAACTCACTCTTGTTAGGTAACCGTCCTAAAGGCTACTGTAGACTCACATATGGCTCGAACACCACAAAGAAAATGTCCATTTCTTTTTTTTCATATTTTATTATTCTTAACTGTTAATGAAATTCTAAATGGCCGTTTCAAGATTATCGGGATAGGAAGCTGTTGATATTTTCCCACCGTGCTGTCACATATATTCCAAACCGTTATAGATTAGAATATAATTGAAAATCGCCTATGTAGCTTATGCAAATCAGATTTTTAGGGAAAAGGCCCATAAAGCAGTATTATTCACTGTCCACTTTTGTTAACAAAAATATATTTTACGTGTCTACTACAAAATTGGCTTTAGTTTAGCTTTGCTTGCTTTTCTACATGAATACAATACCCATCAATCTTATCTTAACAAAAATAAATCACTTGCTATTTTCTGTTAACATTTTTATATGCACAATATATATATTTAACAAAAAAACATGTCAAGAAATATTTACATATTTGCTCTATACCTGTAATGTTAATATCTATTCAGACACTTGTCCCTTAAGAGTTTATCTAGGATTTTAATGAATCATAATCCCTGTGCCAAGGTAGTTAATTTTTCGAAATATACCTATCGTATTCTTAATTATTTGTGAAATAAGCACATCATCTATCAGAACTGCTCGAGCTGCACGAGAAATTCCTTTGTCTGGCCAATCAGATCCTGGGAAATGGACTATTGTTGTCAATTTCCCAACATGTCTAGCGTTTCCTATTTTTGTCCTCATATTTATTGGCTTTAAATTAACGTTGACAGTGCAGGTTGTCATAGTTATGAAATAAACCATCAAGCATTTCCGTGTCACCAGAGCGTGTAACATCGCTTCCTATACTTCCCAATCATAAGCGGTTAAATTGACGTTGTCCGGGGAAACCAGTGGCTTTCAAATCGGTTGACTTTTGGCTTCAAACAGTCTCATAATAACCAATACTATATTGTACTCGGATATACGATGGTTTTAGAATTATTTTTTTATTGCTTTTAATTTCTAACACAGTTTTCTCTAATGTGGACTTATCACGTCTGAGGTTTTACGAAAATTAGAATGTTTTAAATATTTGCATGTAACGTTAGACTTTTGTACATTTTCTAGATATTGGCCCAAAGATTTTCTGAATAATTGATTTTGTGCAGTTTTCAATACTACGGCATGCATTCAATTGATGCAGTTTTAATTTTTTGCAGTTTAATTTGTGATGTGTTTTGAATTTTTTAATGTTTAATGGATTCTCTTGCATTTCGACTTCGGTTTCACTCACCATTGTTTAGGTATTGCTACAGATTTGTCATTCGTAATGTAGTCTGGTATTAAATTTACGCTTGGTCGCGTTTCGATCTTTCGTTTCCGGAAAGGTTGAGGTCTGGCTGCGTCTAACAATACATGTCGTTTACATTCGTGCCGTCAGTGACATGTAAGTAGCGGGGAGTTTTTGTTCTCGATCACTTAATAACGGAGGCTGGTAAATATTATCACCTGAACAGAAATCACCTGAGCGCCCACCACTAACGCGCCGTTATTAACTAAAATTGTCCTCAATTCATTATTTTATTCCCGATAACAAAGTCATCTAGCAGGTGTAGTCAGTTCTAACAGCATGCTATAAATCTGTACAAACAAACCGTGTGCTATGGTCAGAAAAAGAATGAAACAAATGAGGTAGAGGGATGTGAGAGCGACCTTTCCCGCTAAATCCCATACACACTGTAATTAACGGTTGTATTGGGGATGTATCTGTCAAAGCTAGTGCCATTCAGTTTAGCGGCTGCTGGACGAAAAACAATAATGGAGACATTCGGTGTTCATAGTTGTCAATCTTTGCAGGTTCATTGGGGAGAAAATAGCTTCTAGTTTCATATCCTGGCCTGTGGTTTGTGTCTTGTGTGTAAGGGCGGCCTAAGGTAACTGTTATCAGTTCCCAGCCAGTCAGACCGCTTCCAATAATTTCCGTTCTGATAGTCTCTGCAAATATCTGTTATTGAAATTTGGAGCGCTTCTGTCGGCCCTCAACGCCTGCGGGACCGTGCCCTCCTTGCAACGTCTTCAAAAGAGAAAAACAAAAGATCTGAACTGATTTGGGAGCTTGCGATGTTTGCTCGGCTTTTTCACACAGCTTCGCATTTCCCTACTCCGGACTGCCAGCGAATTGTTTATGATTTTATTAGTCGCAACAATAATTTTTAACGTAGAAAGCATGACTCAGGAGTTCGTTGTTGGTCCAATTGATATTTACCCTCTCTCCTTTCACCTTGGGCTCGTCAGGTTTGCCCAAGAGATAAACAATCTGTAAAGTGTCATTTGCCGACTGTTCGGGTTATTCCGGGCTAAATCTGTTGCAGTATTTCCTATATCGACTGGTTGCCATTGGATCGTTCCAAACCTCCACAACCTTACAACCTAATCTGATTTTCTTTAAGCACAATCCTATTAACGGTTTTTTTCAGAAGTAAACAGACTCCTCGATTAAGTTGTAAACACGCCTGATGTACAATTCGTTAGAAATGGTACAAAAGTAAGCAGTACAGCAATAACAACAACATTATAGGCTTACTGTATTTTCTTTATTTTGGGATAACTCTTTCTTAGTTTGAACAGATTCTAGTTCACATAATTTTGCAGGTTGAAACCCGTCCGGGAATCGAACCCACGACCCTCAGAGTTAGGCACCGAATCGCCAGCAGTAAATAGGCTTACTATTTTGATTGATTGATTCATTTCTTTATTCACCAAAATAACAAAAGTTGTAAAGCATAAAGCTCATAATATACAGATTCTGAATGGTGGGAATAAAACTCAAATTAATACATGATTAGAGATCCGATCATCTAAGTAAAGTTTCTCAAATATATGAACCGATCAACAAAATTACTTCTCAACGGAGTTGTCGAGTCATTGAATCGAGGGTTACACATTAATGGGCATTTTGTTAGATTTGTTACAATGGAAAATTGGACCATCAATAAAGTTTTAACCATCGTGTTCTCTGTCCAGAGATATTTTTTCAATGTGACAAAAAGACACAACAATTGCATATGAGTTCGAACAGAAGCATATGACAAGGCAAAATGGCAAATGGGGAATTATACTGTAACCATATACCATAACCCCGAGAACCACGAATAGACAAGTATAGGCTTGTGAACATATATTGACCAGTAGGAACCTTTGTTGTACTGAAACTTCTTATCCATATCATTCCAAGGACTGAACCCATTATTTTGCTATATGCTGTTCAGTCAGTAAAAATCATATGCCAGGTGATATTGAACTATTTAATAAATCATTGGTAGTGTGCTAGCGTTTCATCTTAAATCGACCTCCTGGCTAAGGGCAGATGATTTGAAATTGTAGCAATTCTGTCTTGACTTAGCACTGAAGGAAGATGAAATTTCCATCATTATAAAAACACTACATCTTGGTTGTAACGGTGTCAATTATTGATTATAGTTGGAATGCATCGCCTTCATATAAGTGAAATACACTTAAGCACAGCGTAAAACAAGATTCAATCAATCAATTAGTCAGTCAATCGATCAATTAGTCAATCCGTCAATCAAGCAACCAATCATTTTGAACAGTAGGCCAATTCTTAAATTGGAATTGTGACGATTTGGACGTAAAATACTTAAAGTTGAAATTTCAGCTCATCTGTATATTAAGTTTGATCCAAAACAGCTTTGTTCATAGGTAAATATTCCAATTAAAGAAATTTTATCAAACCTTAAAATTCACTTAAAGGTTTGTGCACCACATTGTGTAAGTATGTATATTTGTCAATTGTTATATTCCCCTTTTATTAGTATAGTTAATTAGTTATCTTTACGACCCAGGCAAACCTATAAAGCTAAATTTTAAAGTTTTACATGTAAATCGCCAATTAACCATATTTCGAGTATTTCTTTTCTTTTTTTAACACTGCAACTCATTAGCCTCTCATTGAAATATCGTTGACGCTTCTACATGGGGTGCGAGGCAAACCCTGTAAGATTGAAAACCCACGTGTCCCAAATTGGCGTATAAATAGTTGGAGAGGTTTTTGTTTTAACGTTGAAGAAAAGAATGTGCAAAAATTTGCTAACGTTCACAAAAATGGTTAAGGTTGATTGTCAAAGAGCTTTGATTTTTAGAGAGCAGTCTCGAGAAAGTTATCGAAGTTTCGGGGTAGTTTTCTAAGCCGTGAGTGCAGAGTTATGGCAGGAGGTTCAAGGGCGGTATGGTCAGCCCTCAATTCGTCTGTCCAACTCTACTGGCAATCCGGTCTTTGTAAACAACGGCATTGACGGTTCGTGTCTCCCGATGAGATGGCCCTGAGCAGAAATTGTGCTTTCTGGCGGGGATGTTCCGGCGGGACTCGCTGATCACGTTCCCGACACGACGCTGTGGATGGCGGACGTGGCCTGGGCTGGGAGTTCCAATGGCATGGTGCTACATCCAGGCTGACTGTGCTAAATGTCCCAAGTTCTTACCAAAGCGGTTCTTATGCTAGTCTGTGGTTTTGGGAGCCCCACTCTGCCTACCTCAACGACATGGAAACGATCACACCCCCCTTTTACTGTTTATTGTCATCTCAATGATACGACGTGGACTCAATAGAGGTTATTATTGTAAACCAGGGGAGATAAAGTGCATACTATTTCGGTCTGGTCCTCCTAGTTTTATTTACACTTATCTAACTTTAACGTACACGTATTGTCAGTTGATACAGGTCCTATGTTCGGAAGATTTGAATGAAACTTATAATCTGATAATATCTGGCAAGATTATCCCCGAAGTATAAATTTGTTAAACACAATCAGTCAACAATTTAGGTTATCACGTTTTTACTCAAAGCGAATCCGATTGTAAAGAAGAGTCGATTCTACTTCATACATCGAGACATTGCCTCTAAGATACACCCGGACCATTTTGTTTTGGACTACTTTTATCTGCTGGTCTGTGGCATATGATCGACCCAAATATTGGCGGAAATTAATGCGCGAAGGCCTGGTATAGCCTAGGAGAGTTGTCTCAGTCTCGTCCACTATAGAAACTCTCGCGAGAATACGATCGAGGGAACCTTTGTCAATTAAAATGTCTTGTGGCTTCATATGACGGCGTACAAGCTAACTGTGTGAAACACTCTCCACGACAATGACAACTAAAAAAATATACTTGAAAAAGTCAGAAAGGAGATAGAAACTTAGTATCCAATAAACTAAGAAATTGTTGTGCACATCAAATTTTTCCATCGTTGCTCCTAGAGCACCAGAGCACCTTCTTGTATAGACCAGAAAACATGATGGTTTTGGTAGTATGATAGACCTACTTCTTGTATAGACCAGAAAACATGATGGTTTTGGTAGTATGATAGGCCTACTTCTTGTATAGACCAGAAAAC
>JARFOD010039605.1:0-10298 GCA_031763545.1 Mopalia muscosa | reverse complement strand
GAAATGAACAGCATTACGTGAGAGGTTATTTAAGGTACGGAAATGGCTGAGGATGTTCAGACATGGTATCCCACAGACTATAGCAAATAAAAGACTTGCGAAACAAGATGGCCCTAGTGTGTCTTAGAGTCAATTTCGCGACGTACGAAGTAGAATCGATTATATTTTAGAATGAATGCACTCCTAATATAATAAGCGTAAAGCTTAAAGCTTAAAAAAAAAAAAAAAAAAAAAAATTTCATCTTAGTCAGCCAGGCATTATACCTAGCTCAGCCAAAGACTCGACCAAAGCGAAACGAGTTAAGCTATAATATATATTTTAAAATAACTCGTGGCCAATCGTTAACCTTAGGTATACCAGGGCCCGTAATCATAAAGTTACTTAAGTATTTCTAAAAGTTAAGAAAAAGTTTTTGAATTTCCAAACATCATTTTCAAATACATAAACATCATTTTGCTTAATTTTGTATGATTCTACAAGAAAGAAGTGAAATAAATAAGATGTCAACTTAGTTATTTCACATTTTTCATTATCAAATGAAAGGCTAACATTTGGCTAAATGTTTCTTAACTTTAAAAAATACTTTAATAGCTTAATTAATACGGCCTCAGACAAATGCATAATTGCATTTGAGGTGTTTCACTTAGCCTTTATCGCTGCTACCACCAAACAAGGCAAAGGAAAAGTCCTTGTACAATTTAAATTCCCTTAAATACGACATTAAAAATAAACCAGGCGAAACAAATATGTTGATAACTGCCAATAGATGTCGCTTTTAATCGCCAACATCTTTAATAAATGATATTTCTTTCAGTGCTGATTTCAAATATTCATATCAGCCGAATTGTTTCTTTTTGGAAATAATATTCATAGCTGCTGATCGAAATCGACAACCAACAGTTCCATTTCTCTCTCGAGCTCCCAGACATCTATTAATGACGAAGAAAAGATTCCATGAACTGGTTATTAAGAAATCGTTTTTCATTCTGGCTCAAAAGAAGATGCGCATATCCGATAGAATGCTATTCATGGTTCAAGGCTTGTCGAACAGCGGTCTATAGAATGAGTTAAGAATGGAACGACTTTGGACAACCGGGATAGAAAACCAATCGATTTCCCCGCGAGAGAAGCCCTCTTGACGGCTGGCTTCAGTCTAAGTCGTTATGCCGCATCGTTTGTTATTTGTCTTTTTTTGTCTACCCAAGACTACGTTGCTTTGCCTAAGTACATCTCCAGACCTATTTAGTAGCTAGCTGACATATTTCTGGAACAAATGCCTTCTGAAGTTATATGGACACAAACCGATACATTTGATCTATGACCAAGAATGGTTTGAATCAACTAAAAGAGAATCGTACCAAGATATGATCTTTGTGTAATTAAAAAAAAGAAAAAAAGTTCCGTGCATTGTTTAATGGTTTTGAAGGAATCGTCAATATCAAATACTGCTTCAGGACACTTTCGGTAAGCGATTTACACCGAGGCGCGCCTCAAATTCTTTGCCTGAATCTAATAAAGCGCATTTTGCTGTAGTCCCAGCTGCAAGGGCTGGTAACTTCGTCAACACTCGCTGTCAGAGGCCCATCTTAGAAGGGAGAGAAAAAAAGTGGCGAAGAGAGGCAAAAAACGAAGAAAAACTTTTGAACAGTCGTTTTATGGCTTTAGGCTCAGCGAGCATTCAAGTGTGTAAAATGTGACTTTGTAGATGTATACTGTATGATATGGGGTTTTGTAGTCTGATGCTTTTCACACGGAGGGCTTTCTACTTGACGTTGCCCCGGGCTGAATTGACAACGATGCCCCTTACCTCAAGCGCCAGTTTTCCCTTGGTTGATTTCCTGGGCGCCGCAGGGCTATTTACCACGAACAGTGTCGGTGGGCGTCGCCTAAGTACAAGGCCCACTAAACACAGGGCGACTGTCAAACGAATTTTGTAGAAGAATAGCACCGCTTTTCTTACTGTTAAGAGATGAATGATTTATCAAGGGGAAGCATCGAAGCGTGTACCGCAGACGATTTATATACCTCGGGTCCAACCTCCGTCTCTCCCGTACACTGATGTGCAGTAAGAAAAACACTAAAACGTCCTACCCGTGATATACGCCGTGCCAGGGCATGCATAAATAACTTCCATAAATTCAAATAAATTTTGTCTATAAAATTACATGTACTTAGACTGATCAATGATAAAGCCTCATGATATGAAAGGTATACGAAGGGACGGACATACAGAGCTCGTTATATACTGACAGTTATTAAACAGTTTTCATGCTTAAGGCAATGTATATCTTACAGAGTGCCATATCTAGCGCTCTGCGTGTTCCCCGCTATATATGTCTCCCATTTAATAAGCATTCATTACTTGGGTCGGCTTTAAGTTCGTTACAGGTCGCCGGGTTGGCATAAAGATGTACTCCATGGCTTGGTACACACTGAGTTTAACTGTAAGTCAGTCTATTCAGTGACGTGTTCTACGCTTTATAGTATCCTTTAAAGTCCCCATCATTTTAATCGAAGATCGTGCCTTAATCCCGCTGTCGTTATCACTGTTTTCTATTTCAATTTAGTGTTTTTAACTGCTTTGTTGAAGACCTGACAAAACAGAAAAGGACAAAAAATAACCCTAGTGGCTTAAAATGTGATAGGCCTGTAAATTGCACTGTGTATAAAAAAATATGACATTCCCGTTCAGCGGCGAAGCAATAATAATACGACTTTTTATTAGGTTTCATTGGTGTTTAGTTATCTCTACATTAGAGAAAAAAGTGCCTATTTAGTTTCAGTGTAGCGATTGCGTGGTAAAGCTAACCTGTAACCCGAACAAACATATATTTAAGACGCTCAGCGGGACGCTAACGTTTCATAGGACCTTAGGAACAGCCCCCTACTTCTCTTTAATAGAAACACTCCAGTCCGACCAATGGTTTATGTCAGGCAAAAACTATCATACGTAACGAATAAGGATTACATACGTTTTCTTCTGTACTGTATATACGGAGATCACTTGACTAGAAAATAACCTATGTGTTCCAAATAAAACTGGGCGATTGGAGGGGAGCTTCGTTTTGCCCCGGTGCTCTTAGGTCTAAGGGGCAACACGAAGCCGATCTGTTCAGGGTATATTTGAGTTGCCTTTTCTAAATGTCTTGTCTTGTCTTTGTTTGCTGTCGGTGGTGTTAAGGGTTGTTTTTTGCCACGCATTCATGTAGTGAATAACATTGAGTAATACGTAAAACCCTAATCAAACAAACAAACAAAAACAAAACAACAAAAACAAACAAACAAACCAATGAAAACATCGGGTAAGATGTATGTCAATATAATTGAACTGCACTGACAATTTGAATGACTTTTTTACAAATTTATTTCACTTAATCACCTTTATACCCTCGACCAACGATCAACTCGCATGTCTGAAAGAGCAAAAAAACAACAACAACACAGTGTTGTTTTATACCTTGCATTTTAAACTTGTCAGTTGCCATAAAGCGTTTTATTAACGTACATTATTGTGAGATTCATGGGGTTTAATAACAATAATGATTTAAGAAATTACTCTGAGCGAAAAATCATTCAAGCTCAGTAGTTTAAACTTCAAAGTGTGATATGTAGTCAATGCTACAGTTTGCTTTCTGCCTTCTGAACACTTACTTGTCAGCCAAGCAATTACTGAATAGATAATCACCCCTGTTTCTTAATTTTAACCACATGTAAAATGGAGACAATGCATGTGAATGTTGTTTCATACTGGCGGGAGCCTTCAACAAGCAACAAATAAAATAAACTTTACGGATTCCTTTTGTAAATGTTATATTAAGTAATTTGAGACCAGTTTAAATTTTGGCGTATAAATCAGAAATTGATTTGTGGACTTGAACCTAATTGTTATTTGATTAAAACCGTCATTATCTCACTTCCATGATTTGCGAACAGCTGATTCTTCATAAACCAGGATTAAAACCGTCACCATCTCACCTCCAAGACTTACCTACAGCTTATTCTTCATAAACCAGGATTAAAACCGTCACCATCTCACCTCTAATACTTGCCTACAGCTGATTGTTCATACACCAGGACCAATTGAATGTAGTGATTGACATTTGGTGAAATGGCATAGATTGTTCAGTGGTAGCCAGGCCAATTACAGCTGTATTAATACCCCGAGATTATGCTATGATGTCATTCAGCTGAAGATCAATGTGATTCTGTTTTAAAAGTAATAACAAATTTATTTATTCTTAAATAAAAAAAAAATTGTTCCATTTAATGCTAACCCGCATTAATAAACCACATTAATACACATTTTAAACTTTTTGAAACATCTGGATTTTTTTTCTCGCAACTGTCGCTAAAAGTACTGCCCCACCTCGTAACTTCCTGTTACGAGGTGCAAATGGCACGGGGTTAACGCGACGTTCCTAGTCTGGGTCGAAAAGGTTGGTGGTTACAAAACGCCTTTTTGCCTGTTGCTCTCTTGGGGTAGGAGAAAAACATTGAGCCAACTTCCTGTGGCGTTTTGACATGTAATTGTGCACCTGTTAAATTATAGTAGGCTACCGTATTTATTGTGTGGAGCTGTTTTTATATGCCATCGTTTGCTACCACTGAATTCAGAGATGGTTTCGTTTACCAATTGGGCTGGCACGTCTTTATATGAATAACTAAACATCGCTTCCTATGCACCTTAAATAACGCATGACACTGCAAGACGAATATATGTAAGTGGCTGGCCATACGCGAAAAGTTAAAGTTTAAAGCGGAAAATTTAACAACACACTCGATATCATGATTTGCAAATGCCTTGGCAATGTCAGCAGGGGCGTCACAATTTTTGACATTGTACACAACCCCGTGTCCTCGACCAAAAATGACCTCTGAGAACCATAGTTTATATGTCATTTTTGTTACTCAGTTTCACAGGGCATCGACATATTTGAAATCTTCGTTTTAAAAGGTGTTATTTTGTCATGTGATATTTGAAACAATAAAATGAATTACCGGGTGAAACATAAGAAGAGATAGGTAGTCGATCTAGCGTAGAAAGAAAAGCATGCACAATGTACTGTTATCCATGACCGATGAATTTATGCTGAGTGCAGGGCTGCACATATTAAATTAAACAATGTTGTTGGAACTTTTATCTAATTTGGTTGTTTTGCAATGTAGGGTTCATAAACAAAAATGTAATAATAAAAAATTATTATCAGGGGCTAGGGACAGCTTTGTCATGAATTCCCCCTCCCCCTTCCTCCCCCTCCGCTTTTTGTGGTCTCCGAGAGATACTTCATTTCTTCAAACCTCATGCAAAAGTCTTAGAATAGCATACTATTAGGAAAGAAAGTGGATGGCGCATCAGAGGGGGAGACTCAAAAGTCCTACAAATTCTAAACGACTGGAAGATAGCCAAGGCTTGATAAACAGATGAGGGCTGTTTTCTTAATTAACTCTTACCAGATGAAGCTGTCAATCATCAAACCATCTTTAACGGTCACGTGACTCACTAACGCATTTTCGACGCAAAGGGCGGTCTCCCGGAAACACGGTCATGCGCTGTAGCCACATCCTTCCTGCGTGGTGTTAAAGATGTGGTTTACTTTCAACTAACAAGTATCAACGTCAAATATTTATCACAAACGCCAAAAGTTATGTTTTTACGGAAGAAATATACACAAGTGTAAAGTATATTTGATGTGGCTTATGAGCCCATATACTCTATTACTGATTGCTTGCGTCACAGCGCGTAGGAGTATAGGCTACTTGGGTCTTTTTACGGTTTATTAAATGAAGTGAAAGTGAAAATATAATGTAATAGTGTCCTATAAAAATAAACATCGTCTCTTTATCAAATTGAACTTGCTGTTTTTGGATCAGCATGTGAACAAATTTGATTTATCGTCATATACCATACATGCCTGGATGGATAGCATTTCATTATTTCACGATTAAGCTTAAGAATTTTTACACACACCAAGGAAAGAAAAACTGGCACTGATTATGACAAATTGATTTCCTAATATCATCATCGTTACAATCACTGCATATAGCGTGATTTGTATAAATGTATAATGCTAAGTAATGACATATGATATTACAAATAAATTTGAATAATTTCGGAAAATGTATAGGCCCTTCATGTTTATATAGTTGTATTTTTCGACTAACAAACTAGTGTGGAATGTTCAAAAAGTCTTAATTAAAAGAAAAATCGTAATGGAAAGAACAGGGAAGTATATAGAGAGCAGGCTTTATATTCTCTGTTCTTCGGTCTGACGTCTTCCCGAGGCAAGGCAGAAAAGAATAACGTCCCACTTACCTTCCTTCCTTTCCTACCTAGCCTTCATAGCCGGAACCCCCCTGAGTTAACTAGAGTTCATAACAGCTACTTTAGGACGACCTCTCTTTACACCATCCAATCAGATTCGCGTTCCAATGAGAAAAGAAAGAGATTGTTTGTTGTCGACTGATTTGTACACGATTTTCTGATTGACTGTTTTTTTCTACAATAGTCCAATGAAATATTTGGCACGTTTTCCCAGTGAATTGAAGCAAGGTAGAAATATGAAATCTCGTCCTTCGCATTTTGATCCATGCAATAGGAAGATGCGGTCTGAAGGACTATTAGATTATCAAAATTTGATTACCAATTTCGAGAGAGTATCGGGAAGGAGATAGAAAACACAGTTACTCAAAATCAGGGTTATCGCCTTTAGATTTACAAGAAATCACACCGTGAAAGTGCGCATTAATAAATTTGTCAAACTTAAGTAATTTTAATAAGCGTTCTGTAGAAAGTTAGTATTACCAATGATAGCTATTTATTTGGTGTATATCAGAAAATTTGCTTTGGTTCCTAATTGTAGAGTGAAATCTACGGTAGGCCTTAAATAAAAAAGGGGTGACGCCAGAAGTGTTTTTCTTTGTTGATGACGTCAGATGAGTATATTATTTATGGTGTTAAGTCTGCTTATAAATTGCATTTGGGTGTGACCTAAACTTAGAACGGTGGTGACAAAAATCGCGTCCACCGTTTCTTTTCCTTAGTGCAAAATATTTCGGAGATAAACCAACTAAAATACTTTTTGCATATTTTACAATCTTAAATGTACCATAAAGTATTCCCATTTTCATAATCATAACTCCAAGTTATGCAGATTTCCTTTTAATCGTTTTGTGAGTCAAATTTGAAAGTTCAAAGTTAGATTTTGAAAAAGGTTACGAAATGCAGCCGTCAAAGTGGCGTATCACGTCAGTTAAATGTACCATTCCGATTGTTCAAGCATAAAAAATAGTTCTGATATATCTATGAACAAATATAAGTTTGAATGATATACAGTTTACTAATTCATGGCATGATATTCACGTAGCGCGAAATCACGACTTGATACGAGATTTGCACGATAACCTATCGAAACTTGGTTACCTGTCTGTCAAATCTTATGCATTGAAGTTGGCGGAATTCCCGAGATGTTTGTTAACATGAAGTATGTACCTAATTCATTGTCACGGAGTTATGAATGAACTGTTATCTAACTCCGCGGATCAACTTCTGCAGTAAGCGACATTTTCTCGGAGCCGTCAAAGGCTTGATGTAAAAGTCTACGAAACATGGTACGATAATTTATCATAGGGCATTTAAAGTCAGTCCAATCTTACATGTCAGACCAATAACGCGCTCTAAAACTCATCGTTTTCTAGAACGGAAACTTCTCAACAAGAAGGGCTGTTCCAAGTCATTATTTTAACTGCGTTATCACTTATCTAAAGCCAAAACTTCTGATAGTGAAAACATGTGACCTTTGGCCCCTTTTCACAGCTTCTGGGCAGACAGTTTTAAGTATAAGTCAATTCGAAGAGTCTCAAGTTCATCCAAGCCATAGCGCCGTCATTGAAAAACATATACTGTTATAGTCGGTATATATAGATCATATCTCCGCATTGGGGTGTTAATTTCACTTCAATGCTGGCCCTCCAAAGAAGGCTTGAGTCGCGAAAAGACCACGTGGGCATGCGTGTCTGCTCTAAAGAAGCCGACTTCAGGGTTTATCTGGGAAAAACTGCGATTGACAGATGATAAGAAATGTCACAATATATTGCGCCCAACAAAATAAACAAAACTTCGCCACGCTTGATGAACTTCTTGGAAAGTTGATCTCTCTCAGAGCCGAAATTATAGCTTACAATAACAACTATCCAAATTTGTTCGGGATAAACAAAGACTTGACAAAATGGGCGTGAGGAATAATGACTATTGTGTAATGATTATTTAGCTTTTTATCGCTATTAGAATTAAGGATGTTTTATTGGCAGAACAATTAAAAAAAAAATAATTTTAAGTTGCTCGGAATCATGATGAAGCGTTTTAATGGAATTACGCAATTATTTTTGAGTTAATAACATATTTATTGCATGAATCAACCAGCTGTCAATCAATGAAATATACTTGTGCTTTCGTTAACGCCTACTGAAGCCATTTTTAAACACACAACAATCACATGATCTGCTCTCAAGATAACAATACGTATAATAAATATTCCTTTGCTTGTTGTTAAGACTCGTATTCAACTTTATTTTAATTCTATTGTACATAGTCGATCGCTTAGTGGAAATCTTCGAAATAAAGATCACCCTGCGATAAAGTGTGACATGGGTCTCGAGCGATATTGTCCATGATGCAATGGGTGCATGGGTGGAGGAAGAACTGGAAACAAACAAAGATAAGACAGTACCAGCACAAGTCGAAATACAAAGACATCACAAAGCGAATCGGCTACCTGCTGCCCTTTTGCTCTGAGGACACCAGCGCAGCATGTAGCCGATTTGTTTTGTGACGTAACTCATCTCCGACTTGTCCTGTCGTGATGCCAGTGTTAACGAGGGTTGTTTCCGATCCCCGTTAGGCTGGCACTCCGTCACTTGAGTAAAATAACTTTAAGTGCAACGTTTAATCTAAAACAAACAAACAAACAAAAAAACAAACAAAAAACAAACAAACAAACGAACAAACAAACAAACAGATCCCTGTTACCATATCTTGGGTATCGGACTTGAAGTCTATGGGCAAATAAGACCATGTTATAGAAGGGAAATCAAGAACTTGTGATCCCACATCACGTTTCAGCACTTCCTTGAAACTCAGAACGACACGACATGTAAAATGGTTTTGGTGAATTCGACGGTGATGGGGTTTATCTGGAAAAACTCGAATTTAGATCTATAAAACACTAGAAAACACAAACCCTTTTTTTTGTCAACAACATAAAAAAATGACGATAATATTTCAGCCACATGGCGAACTTAAAACCCATGCATGAAACTATAATGCTTAATAAGTGTAATCGTCTTGAAATACTCTGATAAATAAACAGACCCAGTTTCCTCAATTATGGATTTAATTATTAGTACTTAAGATCTCGTCCTATACAAATTACGGTTATAGCTTTTCTAGACTGGTTTTAAAACAGGTTTCGCGGAGCAGTTTTTTGTTTCACGACATTGAATCTTGATGTCGTTATTGGTCTAATTTGAAGAGTGTTTGGACGCCTACAGTATATGTGTTATAAATACCTTGGTGTGATTTTCCTAACAGGCGCAATGAACTTATCGAGGCGAGTGTGATGAAAAAACTTGGATTTATGCTCTCAGTTGGCCTTTGTGTTAGAAATGATGAATGATAGCGTGAAATATACAACCAGTTATTGCCTCGCGCTGGGCTATGTACACGTTATTAGCATATATTAAAAGCCGAAACACACAGCGACAATTCAACTCGTACATATTCTAATGAAACACGTCCGCATTGGTGGGGATAGATTAAACAAGGTTTGTTGAGAGGAAAGACGTCTTTAGATGCTGTGTGATAAATACATACTAATCAGTTGTAACGCGTGGGAAGCTGAGGTTAATGTATGGTATGAAGTAGACAAAATTAATCTGTATGCATTAAGCATTTATTTGAAGCCATTAATTGACCATTCTCTTCCTGGTTAAGTCTGGTTTATTTTGCTAAGAATTGTGAAAGGACATCAATAATGAATGTGATTTATAATAACCACCACGTGACATATACTAACGATTTAGTTTTACTCTTCTTTTATTTGTCTACCATACCCCCCCGTTAGTTTAGGACATTTATTCGAAGCATAGCTGTCTTTTCTTTACGTTGGACGCAAAGTAATTTCCCATGTAGCAAAAATCTTCAAATATTGCAGATGGACTGGTTTCAATCAATCCATCCATCCATCCATCCATCCATCCATCCATCCATCCATCCATCCATCCATCCATCCATCCATCCATC
>JARFOD010039604.1:0-23760 GCA_031763545.1 Mopalia muscosa | reverse complement strand
TACATGCAGCATGTTAGATATCTTATCTATGGTTATGGACCACACTGTTCAACAGAACATTAGACCTTGTTTATTTAGCTACTTTATCATACTGTTATATAGCTTCACCTCTCCTATTTTTCTTTAGTCAATTTTACACCTGATGAAGACATATGTTGTTCCAAGTCCACATGATAAACGATTCTCTTACTGAATAACACTTGGTTCACCTGGCCGTGGATAACTGGAAAAATTATCACTCACAGGTGAAAGTCGTAGGGAAGCTACCGATGTGTTTCTTACCTCAACTGGTTTAGAATTGGTGAGGTGAACATAATTTCATTTTATAATCTACTGTATACTATAGATGTTCCAGTTAACAGACAATCGATGTTTTATGTATGCTATTACCTAAATAAACTTGCTTTCTTTTGTTGTAGTCCAAGCCCAAAAGCATGACGGGAAAAAACACGCTCTCTCTTCCTTCGCTTCTTTTACGTTTGGAGCCATGGCTGTGAAAAAAGGAGCCGATAAATTTAATGCGAGAAGGATGTCGAAAGTAACTCAGAAAGAACAGACGAACACCGAAACCAACGAAGCTAAACCAAATGGTGACGTCCAAAAAGACATTGAAGGCGCAATATTAGAAAATATAGAGGCTGACTTGCCAAAATCGATTTCTGGAGACAGTGCTCTTTCGCTTTCTCTAGATGCAGAACAAAATGACACCACATCAAGAAACGGACACGAGATTGGTACCTTTTCCAAGAACGATAACCCTTGCTCGACTACGATTACACAAAGTACAGAGTGCTCAAAGAATGTTTATGAATCTGTGATTGCCGCTAATGACAAATGTAAATCCCCCGACGCAGAAAATAAAAACCAAACGCAAAATGACGGAACAGAACACACGACTGTTGTAAATATTCCTGAACACCTTGAC
Source organism: Mopalia muscosa (assembly GCA_031763545.1). Taxonomy (NCBI): domain Eukaryota; kingdom Metazoa; phylum Mollusca; class Polyplacophora; order Chitonida; family Mopaliidae; genus Mopalia; species Mopalia muscosa. The sequence goes on along the minus strand of JARFOD010039604.1, from coordinate 22,835 downwards.
AAAAACATTGCATCGAAAACAGATCATTCCTCCCTTCAAATTACTTACTCCGAATCTCATTCGAGAAAACGAGTTGTGAAACATGACTGTGAAAAACTTGGACATGATAATCTTTGCTTTGAAGATGATGATTCACATACTAAACTGTGATTAATAGTTCTCGCGTGATTTGGCGTGAATTTCGTAATGTGAATCAGAGATGAAATCCATTGGTGAATGAATCTGTTTATGTATATACTTACTGGGTAAATGATCGGTGTAGATTTGTTGAATATTTTACCAGAAGAGCGTGTCTGGTATGACTCAATCCTGGCTACCTCAGTTTTCGATCGAGGGTTTAATCAGCTTAAATAAATCAGCTTCGTGAGCCAAGCGTAGAACATAGGTGTAGTAACTTTAGCACAAGAGACTCCTTCATCGTTTTATATGGGACAAATAGTGTGTGGTAGAGCACTGATATCGGGCGACTGTAGTTATATGACTGGTTATATGTACCTTTCGTATGGAATTGGGCCACAAGATTGATATCCAGTTTTATATGTCATGGTGTCACTACCGTAGGTGTAAAAAAACGGATAATAGGGTAAATTATATATATGTATATTTTCAAAAAACTAATCACACTGGCACCGGGGTCGATTAATAAACGACAATCTGATGCTCTAGATAACCTCCCTGGGCCAAGTTCCTCAACAGACATTTATCTCGAGTTATTATGAGTAACCTACAGATATCTCGAGATAAGGTAATGACTTTGTCAAATACATATAAAGATATGTCAACAATGTGAAACTATCATGCAAGGGTTATGAGGAGTATCACTTATTATCCCATCAGCATATTATATCGTAGAGTTAATGTCATCACGGCATCCGTCCGTCCGTCTGTCTAGAAGGCGTGAACAAGATATAAAGAATAACACTGAACACAGATTTTTTCCAATTTTGGAAACACATTGGTCTTGCACTAGACTACAATCCTACTTCAACTGGGGCCATTCCAATTAAATTTCGGGTTTCTATGGCAACATAATGATATTTAATATTGATAATAGTATACCAGACGTCGTGAACACGTTTAAAGCCCTAGTGCTTAACGCATGAATTTCAAATATTTGAAACACATTGGTATTACACTAAATTACATTCTTAATTAAAACGGCAAATTTTTAGTTTTCATGGCAACATAAATCTTCTTAGATTTCCAACGTGAATGGATATCCTTTTTATGTGGTCAGATTTCTGGAGGCACAGTTAGCCGCGTTCTTCGTGAACATGTCGACTTGACAATATTATCAAAACGATAACAAAAAAAAGGTTTTAGTAAGGAGGGGGTAGGGAGGGGGGGGGGGGGGTGGTGTTTGAATTAATTTTCAATCTTAATATATTTAAGAAAGCCTGAATTATAGCTTTTTGGATTACCCTCTATCCGAATTCTTTTCGGTTCTATGGGTACCTTTTTATTTGCTAATAAACGGTTCTTGAGCCCAGCGATGAATGAGTACCAAACCGATGCAATGATCTTGTTGGTATTCAATATATGATCATATTGATCGAAACAATAGCGATCAGTCTCCCAGTATGTGCAATATAGAAACGGGCATAATGGAAATCATATCGATCTAATTGATATTCGATATCAAGGACTGTTTTGTTTGATTGGTGTTTTACGCCGCGTTATCAAAGAAACCGCCCAGTAATAGTATATTTCACTTGATCACCTGGCAAAACGCCATAGTCTTCCAGGTGATGAGTTTTATGCGGACAAACTAATGATTATACTGAGAACGTTCTTAAAATGTAATATTCGAAACCTTATTCAGTTGAGGTTATTTTTTAGATAAACATTAATTTGCCGTTATAGTCTCGAGGTATTTATAATCTTGAGTATGTAATCCTGGTTTTCCAAAATATATACATAAATAATGCCAAAAAACTTTCGGTTGAAATAGAGCAGCTATGGATTCCAGCAAGATGTAAATAGTCCAAAGATTACAAAAATTCTAAAACTTTCTTCTCTTTACCTAGTACCCTTGATCAAACGTAATCAGTGTTATCAAAACAGTATATGTGGTATGATTATGTTAATCAGTTGAAAAGCATATAATCCGTGCTAATCAGATAATTAAGTATAATTATTATTGAAATATGTGTGTATAAGATACGAAATATTGATTTGTATATATAATTGTGTTGATAAATTTGAGTGTATTATTTGTAAAACAAATATTTTTCATAGCCTTGTACGTGAAACCATCCTTTTTTAGGAAACAAAAAGTTTGAATAGCGCTATGCTTAAAGTTGATCATGTATTATTGGTCATTTGTATCACTATGCAATTACAATATTATTAATTGTAACGGTTGAATGCGGGCAATTTGTTATTGTTCAAAACTCACCTTGAATACGTATCTGTGCAATTATATTAGAGCAATTCGTTTCGAAACTGAAAGCCATCGAATCTGTATGTTAAGACAAATAAATAAATTATATTTACTACGATAAATCCGAATTGTGTTTTTATTTTGTCTGTATTGAGAGCCTTCCACACCATTTACTTGATAAACTCATATATAAACTGTTTGATAGATGGCGATATATTTGTCTGTGTTTTCAATGCAGATCCCATTCTATATAAGTGTTTGTTTATAGGTATCCAAATTGCTATCGAGAAATATTGTTTTCTAAATAAGCGATTTGGTCAAATGTTACACATTATTTCAGAAATTATTTCACTGAGTATTGTAATACTAGCTGTGGAGGATGATGGGGGAATTGTGAAAACAGAGATAGTTCAAACCGACCCAGGCCTAACTGTCATACCTACACGTAATTGAAATCATGAATGGGTGTTCTTTGCTTTAAAATTTATTCATACATAAGCATTTTGCGCCAACCCTAATCTTGGATTCAAGAAAGAAATATCCGCTTGACTTGCGCCCAGCGGACTTATAGAATTCGCGTGATGGAACACGTTAAGTGTTTCAGTTTGAAGCAGATTAAGGCGGTGGTGAATTAAAACACAACAACTAATCATAAATTTTAAAAAATATGCATTTGACAAGAGCCTAAGCGTCTTCCAGTGACCATCTGCCAACATGAGTTTGGCTATCGTTGCCCATACGTATAGCTTTACATATTGCCATTTAGATCCGATCACAATTCTAATACTTAGAAAGACGTCCGAAATCAAATGAAAAAGTGAAAATAAAGACATAGAAATCTGGGAAATTACATAACACCAGTAACTGTTTATTTCCATCCCACTTTAAACATTTAGTCAATGTAACAATTTTTACATGAGCATTTATATCCTTTATTGACATGAATATATACATCACAATTTGAAATAAATTACAAAATATTCACAAACCTATATACTTGAATCATTCTTTTATCAATAACAGGGTAATCATATATCTCAACTCAAAAGACTCGAGTTGAAAACAAACAATTTTTATTACCAATTACTAATTAAACGCTGAATTAGATGTAAATTTAATAGTAACTCCGCTTACTTAATCTTGTGGCAATTCGTGATGAAGATAGACATGTGAATTTAAAGAAGAAAAAAAAACAGTATTTAATTTAGGAATCGTTGTACTTTGACAAGAACAGAAAAGTTAACTAAGGCTGACTACAATGTATATTATAAGAAGATTATGTTGCTCACTAGATAAGGTACAAGATCGAGAGACATTGAAATAAATGTGTTACTATGGATTACAATCTAATGAGACAGATCAACAATGAAAGCACATTAACGTCCGCTTAGATTAAATATAACAACACTACACCGTTATTGTTCGAACATATTGTAGTATGTAAAGTTGTAATCTGGGGTCAGTTCATGTATTCTAACATGTATCGTCTTCGTTCAGAATCTGCTAACAAACACTACATAATAAAGATTATTATTTTATTATTAAGATAACACTAGATCAGCTGCCAATCCTGCTCCGGCGTGGTTTATCATTACATCTTAAATTTATGTTTTCATATTGACATATTTGACTAATAAAGATACTTCATATATCTCTGTTCTACATTGTTTAAGAGTAAACCCTACTGGACATAACTTGATATACAATCTCAGTGTCTCGAGACTACCGCTATAGGTTATTAATGAAATGTTGTGTGGTTTACCCTCTTTGACAGTAGCCATGTTTTAACAGTTACTGTATCTACAGTTCAATTAACACTAACAACAAACTTAACATGTTCAAGGCAATACCCGGAAACAACACAAACCAGCTGCTTGTATGTATCCTTTAATAAATAAAAACACGTATTTACACTTAGATATTTAAACTGGGATCTCCACAGGCCATGAGAAAAATAGCAAATTAGATCATGTGTGTGAGTTTCAGAGGCTGATCTTACTGTCAGTTATGTAGTGCCCGACTACCTCGATAACCTCCATAGGAAATGGTTTAACATACCTTTGTAAACAAGCATATATGAGACAGAGTGTAGCTGCCAGTTACAATCGATATTCAAATAAAAAGAGTTACATTTCAACATTTCTTGTGTTGAAAAGACCGTGGCAAAAAAGGAATTTATATACGTTATTTAGTTATTTTTTTTCAACAAAATTCATGATAAGGCCTTATCCTGATCTGTTTCCATTTTTGTGCATCTTCAAAACATTTTAATGTGTACAAGGGATGTCATAACAGTTATATAAAAATATAGTTGCTTTCACAGTAGGTTGCTGTGCGAATCCAACTAGTACATGGTGCTTATGAATCGAAACTGTATTGTTTGTTGGATAAGAACACAGCCCTGAAATTCACATTAAATCCATCGTAAAGTAGTAAAGTGCTTCTTGAAAAATTCTGGTATGCCCCAAAACATGGATACAAATAATCAGATTGTTTAATCAGTGTAAATATGGTTAAAATATACAGTTGGTGTACCAGAACCGTGTAGGTTAAACTCACTAAATACAGTCCACAAACACCAAAGTCCAGTTCTTGGACATTTTACACTAGATCACGTCGAACTCGTTCAAACACATTTTATTTTAAAGGCATTGGAACAAATTTGAGGCAGACAGCATTGGGCAGGGTGGGTTATAAGCGTCATATTTATTTGAGGTAATCAGCTACTTTAAAAACACAAATGAATAGACCCTGTCAATTCTAAATTGAAGATCAAAATCTTTAGATTCGTTCAAAATATTTAACACACACATGTGATTATATAATTTTGGACAATGCTTGGCTGAAAGGTAAGATGACTTTAGGGGTGTTATTTGATGTATCTGACAGAAACTGAAAACAGACATCGTCTAAGAAACATGTTATATTTTTTTTATCCAAAAGATAAAAGGAGAAATGAAAGAATTTATATAAAAGTCAGACTTTACAGATGTACAGAATGTTGAGACCAAAGAATAAACAAATTTGTTATCCCAATGAGACCGTAGATACACTGGAGGATGGTCCTTAAGCGTAAATAAAGATATCATACATAGTCCAGTATAACAGTCCCGTCCCCCCGGATTTTGTTCCCAGCTCACTTATAGTCAATGTGATTCGCTTGTCGACACAAACAGATAGCGAAGATGATCCCAGCCACCTGCAAAAAAAGAGATAATCATTCTTATTCTATATTACCATTTTTTAAATCTTTTTTAAAAATTGACTATCTTTGAATAACGCTGATTTAGCAATAAAATCATTCCATAAAAACCGTAACAAAACAATTTTATCTGGTAAACAATGTTTTACCTGTTTGATAATTTTTTCTAGTAAATGGCCATCCAGTAAAGTGCTAAGCTGTTCATTTGACACAGTACTTCTTGACATAATATATTTTGAATAAAGGAAGAGAGAAAAAATTGAAGATACAGACAGAAGAGCAGAGGGACAGCGTCGGTGACCCAAAATATAGACTTGATAGAAGAAATATATATTTCAGTAGGAGGCAACCCAATGCAAAGACGTTAGAACCTAATTATTTTGTTGTCGTTATTTCAGACATGCTCAATAATATGATTCTTTTTAACATAATTAATATGTTTAAAGCATGCCAATCTCTTATGTATAATTAGTACGTATTCTACTTGAAAATATACGTAAGAGGTAAAATAAAATGTTTATTTAGTTATGTGAATACTTTCAAATATGTATAAAAAAAATTAAAATTAAAAAGTCAAACATCTACAGAACAGCTTCACTCATGAAATAAATTTAATAACGTTTGTATCTATAGTGTATGTGCAGAATTTTACGATTAGGTAAGATTTTTTAGAACAGTTTTTAGATTCAGTATTTTCGTTATTTTGGGTTAACACTTTCTTAGTTTGAACAGATTCTAATTCAGAAAATTCTGCAGGTTGAAACCCGTCCGGGAATCGAACCCTCAGAGTTATAGGCACCGAATCGCCAGCAGTAAAAATTATTCAGTCTTTAGATTCGTTTAAAATTGGGATTATCGTGTATAACACATGTAGTATTTGTCAAACCTCTGTGTGTGGGGCTTTTATTTTTCAAATTACGAATATATTCTGACTAGGGTTGGAATTCTTCAAACTCACTTCCCTTACCACACACACACTGTCTTTGGTTACTCAGTCAAGATTCCAGAAAACACTTGTCAAAACTGGAACCAACTCAAACTGTATGATATAATGTGTTATACCAAAATTACGAAAATACTGTTATATTCTTTTCAACAAATGGCCAACTTGTACTGTAAATTTATTTTAAATTCAAAAAACGCAATTTGATTGTGAACAAATCTGTTATAGATGGATTCCTTGAGCATTTACAAAATAATTCCAATTGCCTTTTCAATTTTACATCAGTGAAAACTATTTTCAAATTATGTTTGATAAGCTGTAGATGTAGGAAGAAGTGATTAAACAGCTTGACATACAAACAGGAATGTAGTTTTTAATAATTTATAGGCAGCGGGTAAAACAAAAATTCCATTTCCACTTCATCCATTGTATATAAATTAAATAAGAAATCATTTCCAACATATCTACCAGTTTAGAATTAATAGATTGTGTGATACTTTTCAAATCGATGCACAAAATACTGTGGAATTGGAATTAATACATATTTTGATTTATATTAAACTAATTTCCAAATTTCTCAGCCAAAAAGAAAACTATCGGCAGCTATTGTAATGTAAAATAGTGATCCAAAATTAACTGTTCGCCAAGAAACATTGAAAAGTGTGATATTTGATAAAGTCATTTCTCCTCCATAAACAACCAGACCAGAAATGCTTGGAGATTAGGATATTTTTTAAAGTTCCACCAAATATTATTCCAAATACGAAACTCACCTCGATGAGAGCTATAGCAAATCCGATGGCTATTAATACGATACTGTTGCTGTCAACCCAAGCTACTATTTTTCCATGGCATCCCTGTTGATAATGAAATAAAACAGTTTTGTTGGGAAACACGTTTAACTTTTCTAGTACACTATAGCTCTATTTAAGTTGCAAATCTTATACATTCGTTTTACCTAGGAGCTAATAAAAAGTTTCGTAAAATTAAAAGATCAGAATCGATATTAAATCTTGAGCATTTTATATATATGTAAATATCTCCAGTATGTCTATTATTATACTTGACTTAATTTTATCAGTTTATTTTCCAAAATAAAAATATCACGTAAACAAAAATGAACTGTTTACACAAAGTAAACAAGTTAATAACAAACAGAAATATAGTGAATATCGATGTATGTTTGTAATTACACTCAAACACTTGACATAACAAATACATTATGCTGAGAATTGTATAAGAAAAAATATAAAGTATCTTTACGTCTTGATACATGAATTCTGGAGTAGCATCACGTAATTGGGCCTCATTCATACATTTAACCGGGTCAATCGGCACGGGATGGACTTTGTTAATATCATCAACAACACAACAACTACCGGCTGTGTACACGTTCTGAAAATAAACATATTTCATTTAAAACCGTGTTCACATAATGGCTACATTTCATAACCGATAGAAAACATGGATCGACAATCACGATCAAAGGGTTCAAATCTATTTCTAACTTCGCGACAACTTGTGGATATTTTTTTTCGCTTCTTTCTAATTTTAAATGCCGTCATGTGACTTAAAATCTTCTTTTTTTTTTTCGATGAATCATTAGCAGATAATTGTTAACAAATAAACGTATGAATACCAAACCAATGAATAGAAAGCAATTAATTCCCGATTTAATGACGATTTAACGTTAAAATAGGGTTGAGAATATTTTGTATTATTTTTTTATTTGTCTGTTTGTTTGTTTGTTTGATTTTGGTTGACTCCGAACTTTAGGTTATTTCCCAAATGTGACGTGGTGCCATGCCGGCCCAATAGGTAAAGGAAACCATTCCGACATAACTGGTATCAATTTAAATTTGATCGTTGGAATATGACCTTGCATGGCTGTAACATTCGTAGCTGTCCAATATCTGACGAACGATCCCCTTTAAAACATTCACCAATCCGTACAAACCTGACCTTTCCCTTTTACAAACTTTCAGACATAATATCATTTTAAAGGACAACAGTTTATGGTTTACCCCATGACACGAAACGTCTAATGAAAGCGGCATTGGTTTTCATTCTTCGGGAGCAGCCTGTCGCGGCGATTTGCCCTAGTAATAATAGGCTTTCGGGTCCAGTCATATCACTGAATTTATTCAATACATACTAAACAAATTGAAGTTTCATAGCAAACATACTTCGTCGTTTTTAATGAAACCTAAACAATTGGAGTTTTGCTTAACGTTGCGATTTGGATTAGGCTTGAACAAGACTGAAGTTTGGTTTGGACAAAACGACTGGTGTAAGCCACTGTCAAAGTGATTGTATGGTTTGGACAAACTAGTTGAACTTAGATGACAAGAAAAGTTCAGAGAGAAAGAACTAAGAAAGCTTAAGGCGCAAATCAATTAGTGATTGGAGAAACGATTGATGTTATATTTGACGACAGAGTTGGTGTTAGATTTGACGACATGATTTGTGATAGGCTTGCAGAAACGACAGGCGCTCTGTTTGGAGAAAAACATCCTGAAAGGTTTGACAAAACGATTTAAGAAAAGTTTGACCAAACGATTAGAGTTAGGTTTGACGAAATGATTGTAGTTAGGTTTGACGAAACGATAAGCACAAGGTTTCGCGAAACGAGAAACAAATTGTGTAAGGTTTGGAGAAGCAATTGGTTTAGGTTCGAAAAAACGATTGGTGTTGGGTTTGGAGAAACTATTGGTGTTAGGTTTGAAGAAACGATTGGTATGAGATTTGGAGAAACGATTGGTGTTAGTTTTGGAGAAACGATTGGTGTTAGGTTTGGAGAAGCGATTGGTGTTAGGTTTGGAGAGACGATTGGTGTTAGGTTAGAAGAAACTATTGGCTTTACGTTTGGAGAAACGATTGGTGTTAGGTTTGGAGAAACGATTGGGGTTAGGTTTGGAGAAACGATTGGTATGAGGTTTGGAGAAACGATTAATGTTAGGTTTGGAGAAACAAATTGTGTAAGGTTTGGAGAAGCAATTGGTTTAGGTTCGGAGAAACGATTGGTGTTAGGTTTGGAGAAACTATTGGTGTTAGGTTTGAAGAAACGATTGGTATGAGGTTTGGAGAAACGATTGGTGTTAGGTTTGGAGAAACGATTGGTGTTAGGTTTGGAGAAGCAATTAGTGTTAGGTTTGGAGAGACGATTGGTATGAGGTTTGGAGAAACGATTGGTGTTAGGTTAGAAGAAACTATTGGCGTTACATTTGGAGAAACGATTGGTGTTAGGTTTGGAGAAACGATTGGGGTTGGGTTTGCAGAAACGATTGGTATGCGGTTTGGAGAAAAGATTAGCGTTAGGTTTGGATGAACAGTTGGTGTTAGGTTGGAGAAATGATTGGAATTAGGTTTGAAGAAACGATTGGTGTTAGGTTTGGAGAAACGGTTGGTGTTAGGTTTGAAGAAACGATTGGTGTTAGGTTTAGAGAAACGATTGGTGTTAGGTTTGAAGAAACGATTGGTGTTAGGTTGAAGAAACGATTGGTGTTAGGTTTGAAGAAACGATTGGTGTTAGGTTTGGAGAAACGATTGGTGTTAGGTTGAAGAAACGATTGGTGTTAGGTTTGAATAAACGATTGGTGTTAGGTTTGGAGAAACGATTAGTCTGAGGTTGGGAAAAACAGTTGATGTTAGGATGAAGAAAAGTTTGTTGTAAGGTTTGGATAAACAATTGGTGTTAGGTTTGGAGAAACGATTGGTGTTAGGTTTGGGGAAATGATTTGTGTTAGGTTTGGAAAAACAATTGGTGTTAGGTTTGGAAAAACAGTTGGTCTTAGGTTTGAAGAAACAATTGGTGTTTGGTTTGGAGAAACGATTGGTGTTAGGTTCGGAGAAACGATTGGTATGAGGTTTGGAGAAACGATTGGTGTTAGGTTGAAGAAAAGTTTGTTGTAAGGGTTGGAGAAACGATTGTTGTTAGGTTTGCAGAAACAATTGGTGTTAGGTTTGGAGAAATTATTTGTGTTAGGTTTGGAGAAACGATTGGTGTTAGGTTTGGAGAAACGATTGGTGTTAGGTTTGGAGAAACGATTGGTGTTAGGTTTGTAGAAAAGATTGGTGTTAAGTTTGGAGAAACGATTGGTGTTAGGTTTGAAGAAACGATTGGTGTTAGGTTTGGATATACAGTTGGTGGTAGGTTTGAAAAAACGATTAGTGTTAGGTTTGGATAAACAGTTGGTGTTAGGTTTGAAGAAATTATTGATGTTAGGTTTGAAGAAACGATTGGTATGAGGTTTGGAGAAACGATTAGTGTTAGGTTTGGAGAAACGATTGGTGTTAGGTTTGGAGAAACAATTGGTGTTAGGTTTGAAGAAACTATTGGTGTTAGGTTAGAAGAAACGATTGGTGTTAGGTTTGGAGAAACGATTGCTGTTAGGTTTGGAGAAACGATTGCTGTTAGGTTTGGAAAAACGATTGGTGTTAGGTTTGGAGAAACGATTGGTGTTAGGTTTGGAGAAACGATTGGTGTTAGATTTGGAGAAACAGTTTGTGTTAGGTTTGGAGAAACGATTGGTGTTAGGTTTGGGTGAAATTATTTGTGTTAGGTTTGGAGAAACAATTGGTGTTAGGTTTGGAGAAACGATTGGTGTTAGGTTTGGAGAAACGATTGGTTTTAGGTTTGGAGAACGATTGGTGTTAGATTTGGATATACAGTTTGTGTTAGGTTTGAAAAAACGATTAGTGCTAGGTTTGGATAAACAGTTTGTGTTAGGTTGAAGAAAAGTGTGTTGTAAGGTTTGGAGAAACGATTGGTGTTAGGTTTGGAGATACGATTGGTGTTAGGTTTTGAGAAACGATTGGTGTTAGGTTTGGAGAAACGATTAGTGTTAGGTTTGGATAAACAGTTGGTGTTAGGTTGAAGAAAAGTTTGTTGTAAGGTTTGGAGAAACAATTGGTGTAAGGTTTGGAGAAACAATTGGTGTTAGGTTTGGAGAAACGATTGGTTTTTGGTTTGGAAAAACGATTGGTGTTAGGTTTGGAGAAACCATTCGTTTTATGTTTGGAGAAACGATTGGTGTTTGGTTTGGAGAAACGATTGGTGTAAGGTTTGGAGAAACGATTCGTATTAGGTTTGGAGAAACGATTGGTGTTAGGTATGGAGAAACTATTGGTGTTAGATTTGGAGAAACGATTGGTGTTAGGTTTGGAGAAACGATTGGTGTTAGGTTTGGAGATACGATTGGAGAAACGATTGGTGTTAGATTTGGAGAAACGATTGGTGTAAGGTGTTTAGGGGAAGTTATTTTAGGAGAAAAACTGAGGGTTATGTTTCAGTAAACTAACAAGGCTGCGTTTCAGTAAACGATGAAAGTTGTATTTGGAGAAACGATGAAAGTTGTGTTTGGAGAAACGATGAAAATTGTGTTTGGAGAAACGATGCAGGTTTTGTTTGGAGAAACGATGAAGGTAATGTTCAAGTAAACGATGAAGGTTGTGTTTGGAGAAACTATGAAGGTTTTGTTTCTAGAAACGATGAAAGTAATGTTCAAGTAAACGATGTAGTTTATGTTTGTAGAAATGATGATGGTTTTTGAGAAACACTTAGGGTTGTGTTTGAAGAAACGATGAGGGTTTTGTTTGAGAAACGATGATGGTTATGTTTTGGAGAAACGATGAAAGTTATGTTTAGGGAAACGATGAAGGTTATGTTTTGGAGCACCGATGAGGGTAGGTTTTGGAGAAACGATGAGGGTTTTGTTTTGGAGAAACGATGAGGGTTGTGTTTGGAGAAAGGAAGAGGATAATGTTTGGAGAAACGATGAATGTTGTGTTTGGAGAAAGGAAGAGGATAATGTTTGGAGAAACGATGAATGTTGTGTTTGGAAAAAGGATGAATGTTGTGTTTGGAGAAACGATGAATGTTGTGTTTGGAGAAACGATGAGGGTTGTGTTTGGAGAAAGGAAGAGCGTAATGTTTGGAGAAACGATGAATGTTGTGTTTGGAGAAACGATGAATGTTGTGTTTGGAGAAACGATGAATGCTGTGTTAGGAGAAACGATGAATGTTGTGTTTGGAGAATTGATAAATGTTGTGTTTGGAGTAACGATGAGGGTTTTGCTTCAATAAACGCTGAGGGTAATGTTTGGAGAATCGATGAAGATTGTTTTGCAGAAAACGATGAAAGTAGTGTTTGGAGAAACGATGAGGGTTTTGTTTGCAGAAACAATGAAGGTTGTGTTTGGAGAAACGATGAAGATTGATAAAGTGTGTTTTTAGGGGGGGGGGGGGACTATTTTCGCCCGAAAAATGTATCATTTGTCCGATAAGCTAACAGTGGCGGATTAGGATATAATAAATGGGAGAGGGGAGTTTTACTATCGGTACTTAATAGGCAACGGTCCAGGGGCCGCCTAGGCCCAGGAAGGTCTGAGAATGAGAAAGCCTGTAGAAGCGATCTCAGCGAATTCTGGCAGTAAAAGACATTCCGTCATATTGATTGAATGATTTGAATTCTTGTAATTTTAAAAGATAGAAAAGACAAGACCCACAAGTATTTTGTTGTCTAAAAATGTGTTTGGAGAAACGATGAAGATTATGTTTGGAGAAACGATGAAAGCTGTGATTGGAGAAACGATGAAGGTTGTCTGTGGAAAAACGTTGAGGGTTTCGTTTGGAGAAACGATCAGTGATGTGTTATCGCTATGCTTTAAACACGAACAGAGCTATAATTCGCCAAAATCTTTGCAGTAATCTTAGACAGAGGTTTGGAACTGGGTATGAAAACATTATGTAATCAAACCAGGTTTGACAAAACCGAAAGTTAAATTCGTTTACAGGACACAAAGCCAGGTTCAGACTAATTTGTAGAATCCTATTCTAAGCAACGATTGGATTTGAGTTTGAAATATTCATTGAAGCAGGGTTTAAAATAAGCAATAAATTTAGGTAGAACATAACGAATTGGCTTACGTTTGGACAAAGCGATTTGAACTTCATATCGTTGTCCATGGGGCTTGGTAAACAACTTGCAACAGGGTTTGAAATAACGATTTGTGTTACGTTTAGACCAAACAATTGAAGTAAGATTTGGCCGTCGGGTTTGGAAAAACAGCTGGAAAACGTTTGGTATTGAGTTGAGTTTGAACAGATCAGTTGGAGTTGGAGTTGACATGATGAGTGCTGTTGAGTTAAGACACAGCGATTTGAATGAGCTTCCAATAAAACGATTGGTTTCGCATCAGATTTGAAATAACGCTTTGGGTTATTATTAGTATGATTAGGTAAGGAGAACAAAAATCGGATTAGGTTTGGAAGAACGACTCAAGTGGGTTCCTAGTGAGGTGTCTAATGTTGAGTCAAGCAAAGGGAGAAAACTTACCCTGGGTTGAGCCACGTCCATAAACCAGGCTGTTTGGAAGTACTCTGTATAGTTTTCAGCACCACAGCAAGAAAACTGGTAAACATACAAACACAAAATTAGTTTTTCTACACACTGTTTTAAATAGAAAATATAAGTCATTCTTCACATTTTTATCACTTCCTTTTTTTTTTCTTTTCTCTTAGTTAATATGATGGTATCCATGTGTAACCTGTAATAAAGCATTGGTATTACACATCTTTAAAAAATGCCATCAAAGCGTTAAATATGTTTGAATGCACTACGTCTTGAGAGTTTAATTTATTGGAATGATTAAATAGCGGCGATGTAAGACAACGCAAAACACTTTGGGGAACAAAGGTCTGGGTATTTTCCCCTGTTTAATGACCTGGTAAGGTGACAGAGATATAAGAGGGTAATTTGATATGCAGTAATTGGGGGATGACTACAATGTTGCAAGGCCCTTCAGAGTCCTGTCCAGTCAGAAGGCGCACAGGTGTCAGCTGACAAGTTTCCAGTGACGTCAAAGGGAAAATACTGACAGTGAAATACACAGATGATATCTACATGGATATGAATAAGCTCAGTTTTTCTGGGATTCCCTGTTTCAGATTTAAATGTTACTGGCGTATAGCTAAGAATCAGCAGTACAGTTTTATATAAGTCATTTGTTTAGGAACTCCTTTAAATAATCTGATAATACACCACAGAACTCCGCGAATGTGCCTCCATGTTCGGAAATCGGCTGCAGTAGCTATTTGGTTTAGAAAGACGTAACAATACAGCGCTCTCTCTGAACGGAGTAATGAATCATTGACATCTGGTAATGGCCGAGGTTTTTAATGCTTTAATTTCCCTTTTGTCTGGAGGGATATAGTGTTTTTTCGCAGTTGAAACAACTCATCCATACTGTTGGCTTAAAGAGACGTTAAATCAAATACAAACTCTTTCCAACTGTTAACATGAGCTGTTTTTTTTTTTATTCTTAAAACCCTTTTTGCAAATATAACAACTTGATGATGAAGTAAGTCCCTCTTCGAAAGTTTGTTATAATAAAGGAGCCTACAGTAAAAATGTCCAAAGTTGAGTTACATGTTATGTCTTACTTAGCTTTATCTGCCTATAGCTTTAACATTATTAAAAATTTCCGGAAATAGGTATGATATTACATTTTATATTTCCATGAAGTGATTATGCATTATAAAACAGTATACCTTTAATTGAAAGAAATCCATCGCGTCTCCACTTCCGTTATAATTAATCACACCCTTTTGAAGCTTCTCTCGAAGATGGGCTTCGATCTGTAATTGAATAAAAGTTATTTAGTGATTTATTCCATACGCTACGCCTTTTAAAATCAGTATGTTGTGACGTGATTATTTCCTCTTCTATATAGCCAATGCTGCAAAGAATTTAGTAATATAAATAGTAACAGTAAAGAATAAATATAAATCGTAAACCTACCTCGCCCTTCTTAACCACCACGAATATGGACACACCAATCTCAGCAGCCACAATCAACACCAAACACAGAATGTACTGAAGGAAACAAACAGACGTTGACACATGTATACATACTGTTGTGATGTTGTTGTTGTTGGTGGTGGTAGTGGTGTTGCATTTCAAGAATAATAAGAAGAATATGTCTCCTCACTACTTTTCTCATAACGGCTATGCATTCAGTGTATTGTTAATGTTAGTATTATTATAATTATTATTATCTGTCATGTTCCACTAGTGAACATATTATAAAATATTGATATATTGAAATAAGCAGTATTTATTTGCAGCGGGTAGTACTTGATTAGAATATCAATGTAAATGTATTACCTTACAGGTCCAGGGGATTGAATGCCAAACTTATAATCATTCCTACACATCCGTGTATATAAATACAAAACGAAACGTCGTAGTACGCAATAAACACAAAGTTTTGTGTTCATTTATGATTCTTTTTTCTGTTTCTTTGCTGCTTTTTTTTTTTTTTTTTTTTGTTTTTTGTTTTTTTTCTGACTTCGAATTTCCTCAACAGTGTTCTAAAATATCGTTGAGAACGTGTTCTCATTAGATTTTGAAGGCATGTTTTAAAACTGGCAACAATTCTCTGAATTTCTCTCTTTTTTAAAATCACATGGCTGTATAAAAGCTCATACGCCTCTGTTTCCCTGATTCATAGATAGCTACAAAAACATCTCATCTCCAGCTTGAGTTATTTCGGTCTGACTGTGGGAAAATTCTCTTGCTGCCAGGAAGATCTGTACAGATGAAGACACTCTGTGGTTTACACATTACCATCGTGTGTCAGCAAATATATACTGAATATTTATTGTAGGCTAACAGGTGATTACATCATATGGATGTTTCCATTAGGCCAAGAATGACTGATACATCAGCGGTCTATTGATAATAGTACAATAATAGTACATGTTGTTGACATAATTAGTTCGGGATTACTGGATTGAGGGGGAAAAAACGTAACTTAGCCTTTAATGATCCCGAATTGATTAAATAAATAGTGGTGTTGATGTCATTGATGTTAGAACAAAAGCGAAATGCTTACAATTCCCAGAAATCTGGCACTCTCCCTGACGGCCCCACAGCACCCGCAGAATCCAACCAGAAAAACGAACGCCCCCACGCCCATGAGAATATATGACGCTGTGTAGAGATAGTCAATAGGGATATCTAAATCACTGAATTTACGGAAATAGTACTCGATTTCCGGATCCACTCGTATCCATATTCCAATTGATAAAATGGCTGACCCAGAGATCTGAAACAAAGAAAATATAAGTATCAATATATTTGTAGGTTTACTGATCGGTATAGACGTTGTGGTGAGTATCCCGTCTCAGTGGACCTACTGGCCCATAAGGACCTTGTGGTGGGGATCCCGTGTCAGTGAACCTACTGGTCGATATGGACCTTGTAGTGAGGATCCCGACTCAGCGGACCTACTGGTCCATATGGACCTTGTGATGAGGATCCCGTCTCAGTGAACCTACTGGTCAATAGGGACCTTGTGGTGAGGATCCCGTCTCAGTGAACCTACTGGTCAATATGGACCTTGTGGTGAGGATCCCGTCTCAGTGAACCTACTGGTCCATATGGACCTTGTGGTGAGGATCCCGTCTCAGCGGACCTACTGGTCGATATGGATCTTGTGGTGAGGATCCCGTCTCAGTGAATCTACTGGTCGATATGGACCTTGTGGTGAGGATCCCGTCTCAGCGAACCTACTGAAAGAGCTACCCTGTTTAAACAAAACTTTTGGGCTTGACTTGACTAGAGGTCCGGGGAGACGGAGTCCTCACAATTATGAGCATATCGACCAGATGGTCCACTGTGATAAAAATCCTCACCGAATGGACTACATTAGTGGACATACTGGTTGATGTGGTCATTACGATGAGGCTTCCGTCTGCGTTGACCTACTGGTTTATATGGTCGTTATGAGGAGAACCTGCGCTGAGGATACCATGGATTTATACTCTGAAACCAGATTCCAGTCCATTTCTAGACCTGTTCATTGTACAGGTTCAATGTTCCAGAAAAGTATAATCAAGAGCCTGGTTCCAGCACTAAGAAAAGGGAAAGTTAAGATTAGTTTGGAAAGTTTCATTTGGTCTGCTTAGGATCTTAAAGAAATATCTTAAAGTCCTATTCATCTCACATACCCTATGCCAATCCACCTCAATGTTTTTGTTGTTTTTATATTACTTATATATTTATAATCAAATAACGTTTTCAAATAAACACAAATACAAATGTACGTTGTAGCTTTAACTTTGTGTATTACTGGTCTGTTGAAAACAAAGAAAATGTCAGATTTTAAGAATAAAGCTTGTGTTACACCTATAATGCCTTTTCTCCACGTTTTTATAATTACCGCTTCTCTGAAATCTATAGCAGGCATGTTAAACCTAATCTGTCAGTTTCACCCCCAGTTCTCACTTATATAGTCTATTTCTACTTAACCCTGACTGTCTAGTTAACTGGAAACAGTACAAAGTACAACAGCTATGTTTATAATTGAAACTTCTTTAACTGACTCGTTATTTATAGAAATAATTCGATATCTGGCGGGTCTGCCAGAACGTTGTTGAATTGTTTACTTAAATTTCCTTCCGTTTACTGGTACTAAAACCAGAATGCAATAAAAATTAAAACAGAGTGATGATTCCACTCAAATGTACACTGTGTTTGTTACTCTTTCTTTTCATAATTGAATAGTCAAGCATTATTTTAACATAAAGGCAATCCATTATTGGTACGGTTGGGGTGGATAGTGTCCATATCCCAACCGTCTCGGACATACAGTGAACATAGCCTACTTTCAGTTCCGATTTTCTTAGGATCTTCCAAATAAAACCTGTCAATCCTGTAATAGCTTCCAGTCTATATACACAAGTATGTTGACAACTACCAACTGTAAAAATTTAGATTGTTGTTAATATTTTCCATAGAGAGGATTGAAAAAGAAATGATAACCTTGCCATCTTGTTATCAGCAACTCAATAACTTTTTAAAACACTTTTAATAGTTTTTAATATCTTTCTAAAGCTGTCAATAACCAACAACAAATTGATTCAATCTACATCGATTTTTCAAAAGCTTTTGACTCTGTTTGCCACAGACTACTTTTACATTAGCTAGAATGTTATGGTATGTATGGACCTTCTCTTAAATTCTTTGAATGTTATTTATATTATAGGCAACAACGTGTTGTTTTAAATGGATGTCACTTTCTTCTTTGCTGCCAGTCTTATCTGGTGTCCCACAAGGCTCCATACCCGGGCCTCTTATGTTTGTTTTATTTGTTAATGACCTCTCAGCGGTTTTATAGTTCTCAAATATTTCTACGTATGCAGCTGATTCTAAAATATTCAAAACGATAAATTCTGTAAGCGATTGTAACCTTTTGTAAAGAAATTTTAACAGCATTATTCCGTGGTGCTCAAACTGGAAATTATCACTCAACGCACATAATTGCCATGGTATTACGTTTTGTCTTAAAAGCAAGCCTCTATTGTTTCATTATGCCTACGGTAATTTGAAGCTTGATAGAGTAGGCGAGGTGACAGATTTAGGTATCTTAATATCATCTCGTTTAGATTTCTTAGGTCATATTGATAACGTTTGTTCTAAAGCCCATCGTATGTTGGGTCTTATTAAAAGATCGTGTAGATCGTTTAAATCTGTCGAAACATTTAAATCGTTATTTATAGCTCTTGGTAGAAGTAACGTAGAATACTGTTCTTAAGTTTGGTCGCTTGCTACTAAACGTCACAATGACCGCATAGAGAGAATTCAGAAGAGTTTTCTTATGTATTTAAACTATAAATGTGGTGACAGGTATTATGATACAACCTACTTAGACTTATGTAATAACTTTAGTTTGTACAGTTTTAATGATCTTCAGTTAACGTTAAATTTATCACTGTTACACGGTATTATAAACGCCAGATATGATTGCACAACCCTAATACAAGAAATACTTTTGTGTGTTTCTGGTAAAAATCTGAGAAACCCTGTATTATGTTACGTTCAATATTCGTGAGTAAAGGTCAGGCAAACTCTTTTATGCCTAGAGTAAAAATCTTTTAACAGTCGATGTCACAGTGAAGAAATAGATTTGTTTTCTAATGAATAACCTTTAAGCAATCAATCAGGAACTATGTCAAAGAATTGTACTGAATAACTTAATACCTAAATGAATGTTTTTCAAGCACTTAGCTGTTATTTATTTGCACCATTGTAAAGAAAAGTTGTATATAGCGTTGATGTGGTCTGTAATTGGGTCATGGCCCGTTGACTATGTATGAAATACATTTAAAAACTAAAAAAAGTTGACGGTGAGTAATCTCACCAGGAAATAAATAAGAAACATTACACAGATTGACAAGTGAAGTGAGCATGTCTTATTAAGACAAACTGATATCGATGCGCAAATGTCAAGGCTAATTAAGAGTAGCTGGTTTGGAGTTTCACCCAACTCTGTTTTTATCGCATCTGTTGGATCAGAAACCGGCTTCACTGAATAGCATAGCACAAAACTCATTTTTTCCATAATTATATATTTCCAAACGCCTTCGTCGTTGAATGTACTGTTAATACATACTTAAGTACAGAATCCTGACGTATGCCCTTTTTATTCTTTTATTCTTAAAATCTTGCATTTCACCTAAGCAGTCAAAGTGTGAAAGGAAAATGTTGACCGAAAGTCATATTCGTACACATTTATTTCTAGACCATACCGTAATTTTGGTGTTTTTTGTTGTTTTTTTAATACCAAGATATTTTTGCTGTGGTCTCTGAACAATAATAAAAATAATACAGTCTCTTCATTAACTCGTTATAAAATTGGCATAATTCCACGTGCAAGTATTTATGTGTTTAATGTAACATAAAGAAATTTGCTTGTCTCCATCCATATTAGAACTCGGGTCAGTTATTTATAGATATACAAGTAACAGTTATTTATTACATGACAGGAATGCTTCCATAGAGTGTAATGTGTCATGCCCTTTTTGTCGAGTTCATTTTTCATTACCTTTATTTATTGCGTTACCAAGAGTTTGCCATTGTTTCACCTGTATTATTTTCAAAACAGGATTCAGTAGTTTGACCTTCAAAATACTTCACGGTACATTTATCCGCATCGCTATTTGAATCAGTAAATATCCTTTATCAGTAAGATACTCTGAAAGTACAATAATCAGTCAGAATGATATGTTCTGGGTTCAATCTCTTGTTCTCTAATTACATCGAAACATACTTGTGGACACAGGATGGCTTTAACGTGTGATCCTGTCCTGTTTTCGTTGTTACATTGATGCATATGCAGATTATTACATTAACCTTTTTAGCGCATTTAATCATGTCATGTGTCCAATAACCCAATCCGATTGAACAGAACGAGCATTTTACAGGTAATTCAAGGCCAGACTGTTAAACTCAATCTCTTAGCTTATTCCGTTTCGAGTCGTACCCCTGTTAAAAATTCTTCGATGTTATAATATTGCTGTATTGTTAGGTGCAAAGACAGAAACACTTTCAGCAGAGAACAACATGAACAAAATACCATCACAGAACGAGTCACCTTTAGGCGGCCCCAGGGGTTAGTTGTACTGTTGCCAAGAACATTAGCTCGGTGTCTGGTTAGAATTTGAGTATCAACGAAGACAAAAGCAAACCCAGGACGATTATGTAAACGAAATGCTTGATGTTCAGTAAAACATAGCAGGTAGCTAAATGAGGATCAAGAAAACCCCTTTAGAAGCAGGGCTATTATCAACCTTAACGAAAATGCAAGTAATTAAAAAGTTTAAGCTAGTGAAAAATTTATTCCAAGTTAAGTACTGAGTTTGAAAACATGTCAGAAAAGCCAAGGTAAATCTATTCAAGCCTTCCCGTAACAAGATGTGTTGTGTACACAGAAAGAAAACGGCTATAAACTTATTCCAGTTATGTTTGACGGTGGATAGATGTCTTGGCCCGAATCCAAAGTCCTGTGACTAGCATATCTTTATCTCATCAAAGTTCCGTAAGAAATTCGGATGAACTGTCGTCACATCTAGCAGCCCAAAGAGTTTACCATGTTTTTACGAGGACTGCCAAATAACTCATGGGGAATTATAAATAAAACTATGTGTTAATAAAAGCATATGTACGTGTCATTTCTAGTTAACAACGATAACGCTCTGAGGTGTACTATAGCTAGAGTGCATAAGATGAACAAACAAGAAAGTAATTAATTGTTTACACCGAATGGTAATTAATGGCAACATGTTATATTAACTGTGTTTCGTTGATAATTTCACGGAGAATAGAATATCTTTCTGAAAGTTTCTCTAATAATAATGTCAACGTGAGTCTTTGGCAAGAATGCAATATAGGCTGGGGGAGGGTTGTTTGGTTTGGTTTTGCTTGTTTTTGTTTCTGTTTTTTTGTTTTTTGTTTTTACCATTTCCCTTCTAGCATATGTTTTAATCAACAATTACCTTCAGACACTGAATGAACCTCACTAATTTATCACTCTATATATTTAATATTATATTTCAGTTGTAAAGGTGTATAACGTACAGCGATTTTCTTTCAATACAGATTCCCATTGATCAAGATAAAGCTGTGAAGTTTGGACACGTTGATAAACAGATTGTAATGCCCACCATCTGTGATAACATTGCCAACTTGTATGAACTTCCTGTGTGAGCCACATGCCCATTCGGCGCAGTTCTCTCCGTACAGAATTCGGTAGATTCCCGTGACGTAGATCTCTATTGTTTTCCAGCTCAGGTTGGTGGTATCCATTTTAATGGATGATAACCATCTGAACTCACTTCAACACATGCATGATCAAACAAACATGTGTGGCTTATACTCGTAACAAATCCTGTAAATTGGTCATTAACTATGGCTTATGTATATTCATTTAATAGTTTTCGCGGCCATTTTTTTTCAGTGATAGTTAGTTTTGATTTTCCTCAAGGACTTTGAGGCAAAATTGTCTTCCACTTTTATGTTTCTCATAAATTATTTTAATTTTTTTTTTCAAACGGAGCTCAGAACATCAAGTGATGAAAGTGTATGGAAGCTGAGCCACGTTAACGAGTTCAATATCTAACCCTGTGATGTACATTGTAAAAACCTTGGTAAAACAAGAGATAATATTAAATTGTGTTATTTTATAATATTGTGTGATAGTATAACGCTGTGTGGTAGCATACTATTATGTGATAGTATGATATTGTGTGATAGTATAATACTGTGAAATAGTACAATATTGTGGGATAGTATTATATTGTGTGATAGCATAATATTTTGTAAAAGTATAATATTGTGTGATAGTGTAATATTGTGTGATAGTATAATGTTGTGTTAAAGTATAATATTGTGTTAAAGTATAATATTGTGTGATAGTATAATCTTGTGTTAAAGTATAATATTGTGTGATAGTATAATCTTGTG
>JARFOD010039593.1:0-10298 GCA_031763545.1 Mopalia muscosa | reverse complement strand
GTTCTGTATTTGTGTCCGTCGTCATATAAGTGAAATACCCTTGAGTATGACATTAAACACCAATCAAACAAACAAACTGTATGCTGTAATGGGTCTTTGTGAGACAGGAGTAGATATTTTTGGTACACAATTGTGATATTGCTGTATAAGGAGACTAGCAAAGCATGTTGGTTATATTGTTGTACAAAAGTAATTTTTGTTTCTTCTGTATGGGTCTTTGTGAGACAGGAGTAGACATTTTAGGTACAAGGATTGTGATATTCCTGTGTAAGGAGACCGTCAAACCAGGTGCTTGGCTGGTCATATTGAAACACAAAAGGAACTTTTTTTTCTCTTGTTATGTATGCTATAAACGCAAATGAATAATTTAAATATTTTTCTATTTTTTACTTGTATATGACAGGTTCCAACACCACGTGGTCGGGATCAAGCACGGCGACTTACACCCAAGCTCAAACGGATGTTCCTAACTACTGTGAGTTCTCATCAACCTCTACTGAATTATACATACTTTGGGGCTCTACTCATAACATTAGCCAGAAATCAAGAAGAGGGTGTCTCAAATCACCATTTTTACGGAAAACAGGGTGTCTCATATTAATGTTCCCCTATCTTTCCCATGTTAAATTTGGCTGAGACAGGGTCTCTCAAATCGCTTCTTGGATATCTGAAAGACACAGAGACACCCTTCTGGCTAACACTTTGCCTCTAAGGGGTTTAGGCAGACACCCGTCCAAATGGACACCCTGAAGTGAATTTTGGATTTCTGGCTAAGCCTCTGATGGCTATACTACTAAAGGCAGTGTGTTTCATAAAGATATTTGAGCACTTAATTTCATTTAGTATAATATAATATCACAGCTGTTATAGACACACTATGTTTCCAGGGGGATAATCAATGGAAAGCCTTTTTCATTTTTGGTGAAATCTACCAAGAATATTACCAAATTAAGAAATTGACCTGTATGACCGTTTTCTATTATTTTACAGGGAACAACACTCCTATATCAGGTGATGTCCAGTTACCAGCTCTCTCCACGCAGCCCCGTAAGTACTCCTATCTTCAGATTTCTTACCCCTGGTGGGTCAAGGTTTAAGAAGTACCCTAAATCAGGTCTGTGCTGTTGGGGAGAACGGTCATGCAAGCCTAATTTAGAAGGACCTATTTATAGGTTTCTCAAATTGTTTGCAGCCTTCATCTAACTTTGCATTTTGCTACTGATTTGGACAACTTTTGTCATCTTATAACCAATTAAGATTGTATTTTACAGCAATTTTGCTTTATTTTCACAAAGAACATTTATGTATTTAAAAAAATTAGCCAACCAGGGGAAAATGCAAATGTTAGGTTATCTAACAAAATTGTTAAGGTTATGCCGGACAAGAATACAGCACAGGCCTGTAAATCATCTAAGGATTTGGGTCATAATCATATTAATAGACCGATTAAGCTCAAATTGACAACTGCCTTTCTGAGACAGTGCTCAATTGGGTGCTGCGCATCTGTTGCACAAGTTCGGCTCTTTTACAACCGGTGGCCCACAGTCAGCAACCAAGTCCCTGCCATCTAGCGTCTTCAATTAATTTCAAATTGATCCAAAAGAGCTATATTTTATTCACCTTTATTCACCTTAAATTATGTTTTTGAATAGTTGTTCATTTTTTGCTACATGTGAAAATATTATAGCGACTGGCCAAATAAATTGATGTTTTCTGGCAAATCCAGGTGCCTTTTAATTAAACTTGACGAGACCCTTTTTTGATTACCGTGGTCAAACATTAAAGGTTATAATTTTACAATCATCTATCACGACTCATAACGTCTGAATTTGTCACATTAAACATTATTTTATCAAGTGTTCAGTTTGCTGAGCTCAACTAGAGATTGTTCCCAATGGAAGTGATTGAAACATTCTACAGGCCTAATGGATTGATTACATATAAACATATGGTCATAAAATCTACTGGCCAGTCGAACCTGCAGGTCTGGAAATTTACTGGCCCAACTCAAAATCTACCAGGTTTTTGCCTGTGAGCAGGCTTAATTTTCAACCCAGCTGGCAGTTCATTCCCTGCTACAAAAAACTTTCTTGTGACAAATATCGCTGCAAAGCCATAAGATATCAGTAAATAAATCACATGGCATTACAAAATTTTTGCACACAAAAAAAAAACTATTTTAAAAAATAGAAAATAACGGAATTTTCATAGAACTTCTCTCCATGATGTTATACCACATCATTTTTTTTTTTTTTTCAGCTGCTCCTGAGTTTTGGTGCACTATAACATATTTTGAGCTAGACCAGCAGGTGGGCGAGACATTTAAAGTCCCATCAAGTTGTCCGAGTGTGACGGTGGATGGATACACGGACCCTTCCAGTATTGACCGCTTCTGCCTGGGACAACTCTCTAATGTTCACCGTACAGAAGTCAGCGAAAAAGCCAGGTCAGTTAGTGAGCATGAAATAGTCAGGGGGATGGAAGGAAAGCTTCCTCTTGTCATTGTTCACCAAGACATCTCTTGGGATATCTTTGATGGTCCTTTTGTGATTGGGTGAAGGGTTTGAAATTGAATGTAGATTCCTGTCTTTGTAATGCGCCCTTGGATTGTCCTGTCCTGTCTTCATTGATTGCCTAAGTTGGGATGTAGCCCTGGTTCAACTCTCTAGCGTTCACCGAACAAAAGTCAAGGGGAAAAAGGCAGCTCCATTAGTGAACTTCAGTAGGTGGGTGGGAGCTTCCGTTTGCCCTTGTGCTTTCTGAGCTCAAGAGGAACAGGAATCTGATATGTTTGTGATGCCTTTGTGTTGTCCTGTGATGTTTTTGTTTGTCACCAGTGGAGTCAAGGATGGTTACCTTGAACCATTGGCCCTGTGAGGGAGAGGGTGGGTCATGGCCCTGCAGAATACTCCCACGGCTTTCTCGGTCGATCGTAAAAGGCGAGAAAAGAGGTTGATTTCTGTTGCCCTGGTGTTCACAGAGCTAAAGGGTAACGGGAAGCAGATTTATCTGTGATGTTTTGTATTTGTGTCCGTCATCATATAAGTGAAATACCCTTGAGTACGACGTTAAACAACAATCAAACAAACAAACAAACAAACCTTGAACCATTGAGCCGGCACTGCATTAAACCCCAATGAAGCAAAGCACACACCAGTAGCGAGAAGACACTTAAGAGTCCTGTTGAGTTGTCAGAGTGAGACGGTGTATGGTTTCACAGCACCTTCCAGTATTGTTCGATTCTGTGTGGGACAACTCCATAACGTTCACCGAATAGAAGTTAGCGAAGAAGCCAGGACAGTTAGTGAGCATCTGTTAGTGGGGGGATGAGAGGCCAGCTTCCTCTTGTCTGCAGGCCCAGTACCATGGTTTAATGGTTACTTTGGTGTACATGCACCACTCCTGGGTTTGTGTCCATCTATAGTGACCTCAGATAGATCTCTGAGCCACACAATGTTCACCGAAGAGAAGTCCGAGAAAAAAACCAGGACAGTTAGTGAGCATCAGTTACTGGGTGGATATCCTTGTAATCTTAGAAGTCTCTCAGAGCATTTTTGTTCAGCCTCTTGTGATTGGACAGTGGTTCGAAATTGAAGTTATCTTCCCGTCTTTGTTTTGCATCCATGGATTGTCTTGTCTTAGTTTATTGCAGGTGTTGGGATGAATCTTTCTGTCTTATGTTTACAGAGCTAAGAGGCATTATGAAGCCAGAATTTGTGATGTCTTTGTATTATGACAATGTCTTATGATTGTCTCGTCTTTGTTGCCAGTGGCGAGTCACATGCTGTGGCTCCGGCAATCGCGGGGGTGATGGGGTTTCAATCAAACAAAGACATGGCTTTATAAGTGTTCTGCAGCTCTTTAGAATGCCCTCACACACCTTTTGCTCGCAGCTGTTTAATGGTTATAATGTCGGGTTACCTGGGTCGATCCTACATGTACCTTGATGTATTGCTCACAGGGTCAAGACTGTCTTGTCAATCATTGGGTCTATGATTGAGTCACATGGTGTGGCTCAGCCAATTGCAGGGGCAGTTTTTTAAACAAGGTTTCTTATCAGTTTTCCGTAGTATTTAAGCAGGGATCAGTGTGTAATGGATAATCCATGATCATTTACCTGAGTACGACCTAAAACTTATCCAATAAATGAGCACCTGTTTTCAATCTGGTCACCAGGCTTCACATTGGTAAAGGAGTACAGTTAGATTGGAGAGGTGAAGGGGACGTCTGGATACGTTGTCTCAGTGACCATAGTGTGTTTGTACAGAGTTACTACCTCGACCGAGAGGCCGGACGAGCTCCAGGAGATGCTGTCCATAAAATATACCCGAGTGCTTATATTAAGGTAAGAGGGTTCAAAGAAGCTTCCCCGTGAGGGAGCGGGTGGGCCATGGCCCTGCAGAATACTCCCTCGGCTTCCTCGGCTTCCTCGGGCGATCGTAAGAGGCGAGAAAAGAGGTTGTTTTCTATTGCCTTGGAGTTCACAGAGCTAAAGGGTAACGGGAAGCAAATTTGTTTGTGATGTTCTGTATTTTTGTCTGTCGTCATATAAGTGAAATACCCTTGAGTACGACGTTAAACACCAATCAAACAAACAAAATCAAAGGAGAAGCTAGGTAATCAAATCTGTGGCCAGTTTCTTGAAAGATGATTAGTGGGTAACACCATATTTAATCTTTAATACTGTGTTAGAGATAGATCTTGTACATCATTTAATCTAGCACGTCATCTAATAGCGGATTACATTTAATAAGGCCTCAAGCAACTGGCTAGCCTCTGATGTATTTTGTAAACATAATATTACTGAATAAAAATTTAAAAAATGAAAAATGCTACATTTCGGTACATGAGCGAGTCACATGTTGTGGCTCCGGCAATCGCAGGTTTTTTTTTATACAAGGTTTCCTCTCAGTTTCCCTCCATAATAAAGCAAGGTATGGTGTGAAGTGGACAATCCGTCTTCATATAAGCGAAATACCCTTGAGTACGACTTTAATCCCAATCAAACAAATACAGAAACTAAACCTACGTATCTAGTGGATTCATGAAGTATGGCCTTTTCTATTAAAATTGTTGGCCCACAGCTGTGGCTCAGTGGTAGTGAGTGGCTTCCTTAACTGAACCTGCTCCTATTTACCGTTCACAGAATCGAGTCCGCCTGTCGACCATCAGGTATAAGAGCGTGTGACATGTTGTGGCTTCGGCAATCGCAGGGGTGGTTTTTACGAGGTTTCCTCCTGGTGTTCCACCATAATAAGGCTGTGTACAGTGTGAAGTAGACAAATCTATTAAAATTGCCTGCAAATTTGAAATTAAGAACTAAATTGATTTTTCTAACTGCAAGACTATTTTGTTTTTGGCCAGGTATTTGATATCCGACAATGCCATAGACAGATGCAGCAACAAGCAGCGACTGCGCAGGCAGCCGCTGCAGCCCAGGCTGCGGCTGTGGCAGGAAACGTTCCCGGGCCTGCTTCTGTGGGTGGAATAGCACCAGCTGTTGGTGAGTTTATTGCTGTATGAAGCCAAATTATAAATTAAATAAACAGTTAAATTTGATGTAAAATTATTGACTGCTTTAATCATTGGACAGCCCTCTGGCTAAGGACATTTTGTTTGGCTTGTATGACGTTTTGCTTTGGGTGTAATATTACTGTTTAAAAGATTAACTCGAGATCAAATTTTTTTCTTTCACATTTTACTATTGCTTTAAAATGAATATATAACACAGGTGAGGGGTGGGGTAAAGCTGTCTACTATTGTGTCTGGCAAAGAGTTAGGTTCAGACCCCATTGCTTAATCTACAATTGAATTTTTGTTTTCCGGTCTTGCTGAGGCAACTGGTATAACAGTTCATATTTCTTAAAGAATTGACTTCAGAGGTCTTGGACTTGATTTGTTCTTTTGGCCAGGTTTTGATTTTTTCACATGGTTTTGTTTTACGAGTCGAATAAGTTCATAATCTGAGAAGTTAATTCCTGAATTGAGTCTTACAAAATTTTTGAACGTTTAAAAACTTGTTTTGTTTTCTTTTCTCAGGTCTGTCTGCTGCAGCCGGTATAGGAGTTGACGATCTACGAAGGTTGTGTATTTTAA
This sequence comes from Mopalia muscosa, assembly GCA_031763545.1. NCBI lineage: Eukaryota > Metazoa > Mollusca > Polyplacophora > Chitonida > Mopaliidae > Mopalia > Mopalia muscosa. Next base: position 4,202 of record JARFOD010039593.1, on the reverse strand, counting down.
GATTAAGCTTTGTAAAAGGTTGGGGTCCGGACTACCCTAGACACAGTATAAAGGAGACTCCGTGTTGGATAGAAGTCCAACTTCATCGCCCCCTCCAGCTCTTAGACGAGGTGCTTCAGGCAATGCCCCTTAGTGAGACCAGGACGCCGTCACAGAGAGGCTACTTCCTCGGGTAAACAGCCACTTTACGATTTTGTAAAGTTCAAGCTTTCTACAATAAAACTTATGAGTGTATCAAACGTGCTTATGCCGGAGATTCGAGAGCACTGGAAAAATCCCAGTCCTGTTGAAGTGTCTATCAGAGCTGCAGATTAGGATTTGTCAAAAATTGTCTCTGGGCCATGTCGTCGATAAATAAGCGATTATTTACAGTTCCAGTAATGTTTTCTGGTGAATTTTTATCATGTGGACATGGAATGGCTAGATGGAAGAACTGTATCAATCTTTATGATATATAATTTGGCTGGGGTTTTTTTTTTGTGAAACAGATGAGGTGCTTCAACTTTGCACTTGTGTTGCCCAAACTTGTCAAAGCAATGTGTGACAGTCTTGACCAAAACTGAGAGTGATTTTCTTTTTGGAAAGATGTATGGGTACATGCCCTTATAATAAGAGAATATGTAACCTTCAATATTTGACATTTTCTGCAAGGGGTGCTTGTGCTTATGGTTATATGGCGGTAGTTGGGGGCAGGATGGTGGGCAGGTTTTTCTTGACCGGTAATCCAAGGTACATACAGACCAGATGAACAAATAGCTCATGTCAACTCAAGTTTTGTTTATTTTTCCTAAAGAAACAACTTCAGGTTTAAGCAGACAGGAGCATCAAAATCTAGACTTGGAATGGCCACACAAAAAACGAATTATCCATTTGCATTCTAAACTTGTTTTTATTACAAGCTTATACAAAATAAATTTTCTCTTGATGAGCCAACACAAAGCAGCTCCTTATACATTAGCTCTGGGTCTAAGGGCTGTATAATTTAAGAATATCTATAACATCAGCTATAAACATAAATTTTACAACCGAGTATTTGTATAGAACACTTCACATTATTTTGGTGTTGATTGTTATTATCTAAGGCACAAATTCTGAAAACATGAATATTTCAATTATTCATATAAGCTGTTTTACTGAGGTTTAATTAAAACGTTCATTCTCTTTAAATAAATGAAAATTAAAGATAAGTAAAGTTAAGCATAAATTGAAAAGCGGTAAGATTTTTGGAAGATTTATGATAGCAGGCGAAATGGAAGCTGTGATCATACAAATATCTACCTCTTCCAAGTAAGAATTATGTTTATAAGCATCTTTTCTCGTCAAAGTGTGTGTGTACTGTGTATAAACATGACCAGTATTGTTGTGTGGAGCTCAGTTAGACAACATTAAGTTACAATGTATTTCTTTGTGACGCAATAAACGTCATCTGTCATAGCTTCGAACAACCAGACCCTGTTTGAGGTCCCATTGTGTATGTTGAGGGTGGTTTCCTTCACCCATTTACATGTAGCTGGAATGCTGGCATGAGTGTACTAATAAACTTAAGTACGATGTCAATTCTGGTAAGAAGAAAGAACACCTGGTCAATCTCTTGTGATCTTTGCTACCAGTGTCGTAGAAACTGGTTTCCTTCACCCACTGAGTTTACCTTAAATAAGAGATTAAACCCCACTTAGTTGATCTCCTTGTGATCATTTTTATTGGGGTCTCCATGCTGTCAAATGGAGGAAAATACCCTAAGAAAGACAATCAATTAGAAATAGATATCTCGCAGACTTTGTGTGTATTATGTATTGCAATTTCTTCGAAAAGTATAAGAATGAATATATACACATGTGTATATCTATATATAATTTTGGGGACCTGAAATGTCAAAAAATGGGCAATACATATCTCATATACGATTGAGATCTGTGGTCTTTTTATTACGGTCACAATGGAAAAATCTACAGGCATAAACATAACTATCAATTACCAACATTTCTAGGCTCTTATTGCTGTAGACAATCCACCACAGTAAGAAAAAAAAGTTTGGTACAGGTTTGGCCCGATTGATTTTATATTCCATTTAACATACCCTATAACTTCCAGAAGTTGGGACAGTCCACAGAAATAACATGTAATACCCCCCAGGTAAAGTCTAGTTCTCTGTCCCGACTGCTAGAAGTAATAGGGGAATTCTGGTCTTCCCCTAATGCTGTGCTGAAATTTTATAGAATTTAATGTTTTACATCCCACAACTTTGTATTATAATATTTACTTTCTGTAGGGCTTAGGCAGACACCCGTCCAAGTGGACACACTGAATTGAACAATTGCCTCATTTGGACACCCTGTTTTAAGTAACTCTAACAGGCTGGAGATAGGACCAATGTCAAAATTGGACACCCAGTTATTTGAAAAGTGAAGCAAAATGATCATTTTGGACATCCCAGAGAGCCTTCACAAGGTTACCAGTGGCTTAGTCCGAAATCATTGAAAGTAAGCAAAATGAGTATATTGGACACAGTTACTTATCATTTGCATGTTAAGTTCCTTAAAACCTGGGGACCGTTTCACAAAGCAATCTTAGCTTAAGTCAAATGTAACTATCATGGCAACACAATATCTTCAGTGCTGGTTGTCATGGTAATTACGGTTTGCGTAAGCTAAGATCGCTGTGTAAAACGGGCCCTGGTGTCCAAAGGACAGGCGCCTCTCTCCCTTTACACGACGTCATTGTTCAGCAATGGTTCTTACAGCTATCATACATAACACTGAGAAAGTAACCCGTTGTGGAGACTGTGTTTTGCGATCTCTTGGTGTTGAACACAGTTAAATTACCATGGCTTTAAAGCTCATCCGAGCAGAAGTGTGTTGTGGAAACACTGGTAGCAAATCCATTCTAAAATTTAATGTACCGTACTGTCGAAACGTGAAATGGAAATCTGGAATTATTTGATCTTTTACAAATTCATTCCTTTAACAGGCATACAAATATTGTCCAGACAAAGTTAAGCAGCACTAGATTTTTTGGAATTGTCAAAAACGAATCCAGCAGAAATTGTTAATTTATGTTTAAAAGTAGTGCAATTCTGAAGCAAATGTTAATATTTTAAGTGTGGAACAAATTTATTCAGTGTTGTCTTGTGCATGAAAAGTGCTTCCAGTTTTTGATTGGTCAACTGTTGTACACTAGTACCTTGTCTACATTGTTGGAGACTGGTACATTTATTCTACACTGATCATTGTATATAAATATTAGTGATTTCTTATACAGGATGCTGATATTATGGTTTTTGAGGACTACGTGACAAATTTTTAATAAATGTCAATTTTGTGAAGGAAAAGAAATAAAGGTGTCTAAAATAAAGGAGTATTCTCCAAGTTCAATTTTTATTATTGATGTGTGGCATACTCTTACATGTTTGGTAAAAAAAAATCAAGCATTAAACTACTCACAATTGGTTGGTTTGTTTGGGATTTGACGTGGTACTCAAGGGCATTTCACTTATGACACAGATTTGACGTGGTACTCAAGGGCATTTCACTTATGACACATGATTGTCCACTACAAACTGCTCCTTGCCTAATTATGATGGAAAATGAGGAAACCTTCAAACCAACCCCACATTGTAGGACTTGCTTATACGCCTAATGGTTGACAGATGGACTCTTTATCACATGAATGGTACATCAAAGTAGGATTAGTAAGTGCACGTGAAGCCACAGCCCTGGTCACAACTGGAGAAAAAGTTTAACAGCGTTTATAAGGTAATACCTCTTATTTGAAATATTTTAATTGGCTAGGGATGATTTTATGTCACCACAAAACATACCATGGGATTCAGTAGGCAATTCACAATCCCAAGTGATTTTAAATTCTCGATGCAATTAAAATTGTTTGATGTCATGTGTCAAGGTATTTCACTTATATGACAATAGTGTATTCCAACAAAGATGGACACTTACTTGCACAACCAAGATGTAAAGCATTTCCATAATGTTGGATAGTTAATATCCCTCCAGTGATTAATAAAGAGTTAAGACAGCATTGCCATTCTTCAAACAAACTGCCCTCAGCCAGAGGGGTCTTTGTGTTTGTTTAATTGGTGTTTAACGTTGTACTCAAGGGTATTTCACTTATAGGACGGAGACAAAAATAAAACGTACAAACAGATCAGCTTCCTGTTTCCCTTTAGCTCTGAGAACACCAGGGCAACA
>JARFOD010039582.1:0-10298 GCA_031763545.1 Mopalia muscosa | reverse complement strand
TTATAGAGCCAAACACTTCACAGTTTATGACTGTGGTGGCATACAGCCTTGGCTTAGTGCTAAGCATGTGCGCTTACTAATCCTACTTCAATGTACTGTTCATGGGATTGAGTCTGCCTGTGGACCACAGGTTTGTGAATGAATCACAAGATGTGGGTCCAGGGGCTTAGCCAGAAATCAGAAGTAGGGTGTCCAAAATGATCATTTTGCTTCACTTTTCAAATAACTGGGTCTCCAACATGTTTAAGTTCTTAAAACAGGTTGTCCAAATGAGGCAATTGTTGACTTCAGGGTGTCCACTTGGATGGGTGGATGGGTGTCTGCCTAACCCCTTGTGTGGGTCTGGCAGAGGTTGTGTTTCAAGATTTTCTCCCGGTTTTCCACTCAAATAAGTGAGGAACAGTGTGAAGTGGACAATCCGTGGTCATATAAGTGAATGTGAGGTAAAACCCCGATCACAAAAAAATAAACAAATCACACTGAAGGTAATATGGTCCACAAATACACATACAAATACACTATAGCACCACCCCTAGCAAATCATGCGACCATGCAACCCACTTTTGCAGGAAATCTTACATCTGTAAGGAAATTAAAAAAAAAAAAAAAAGGTTTTTAAAATATAATTTTAACCGTATTCACAGTATGTAGAATTTGGTGCGAAATTTTGAATGTGAAAATGGTTGTGAGAATATATAGATTTTTACAGGGGTGCTTAGCAATGCGGGACCATTCATTTCACTCAGATCATACACCTCACTGTGTTAGTGTAGCAATAGAAGTGAAAGACCCTTGAGCACTGCGTTAAACATGAATGAAACATCGAGTCTAACAGAGGCCTGACTTGTCTTAACGGAAAGGCTTTAACCAGTAATATGAGAGGTGAATGATGTCAGAGATGAAGTGTGTCATATTTACATTTGGGAACGCATGTTGATCCATATATACTAGTGACACATATATCAATGACAGTCCTTTCTATCCTATACGTCTCAAATAAATTTACAATATGTTGAAATCCAGAATGACTGTAGAGAAAACTCTTAATCACATTTTCTATAAAGTTTGTACAGTGTTGAGGAGATATGATAGACTTCTGGATTTAACAGCCTGATTCATGTTTACTACAGGTCAATAACACTCCATTGAATTTTTTTATAATTGACCTACTGGATTGTCAATTGTGCAAGCTTATATTTAACCTATGATTTCAAGCATACGCTAAATATATTTATTAATAGTTAATGTATAATCAATATTCTCAAAAGATGTTTGGCCCTTACAAATTTCAAATGAAAACTTCAGTATTGTATCTTTGATTTGATTTTTTGCATTTCAAACTAGTGATTGACCATTTCTTTATCAGAAAACTGAATTGACCACCCCCCCCCCCCCTTTAGACTGAAAAATTAAATCCTCTGTCTTTTCTTCTTATATATATTCTTTTATAGAACCTAATTGCTGCCAATGGCACTAAATTGCCAGATCATGTCTGTTTTCCTTTAAACTAGAGACAAGTTTTAGGTTAAGGATTGAAATGGTCAGGGTGTACTGGTAAACACATGTATATCTTCCACATATACATTTAATATCTACCACAGCAGACAAGTTAACCAGGCTGTAACATCAAGCCTCATCAAAACTCATTAAGTCTGTGACACAGGGTGGTTTCCATGGTAACGAAGGGACTGGGAGCATCCTTAAGGGTATGGTGCCCTGCAGTAACCCTAATGCATTCATAACTCTACATAAATGTACAAGATTATACACTCTCTTGTTTTAACTTTTACTTATTAAAGTTTTATACACAATTTGATTATCATCGTGTAGTGTAGGGCCCACATTGTATGTGGTGGAGGCAAGCAAACGTTTCTTTCACTAAATAAAAATATAAACCAGAACAAGGTAAAGTTTCTTTCTATGTTATAAAAATATTAACAAGAACAAGATAAATTTTCTTTCTCTATAATAAAAGTATACACCAGAACAAGGTAAATTTTCTTTCTCTGCAATAAAAATATAAATCAGAACAAGGTAAAATCAATCAATCAATCAATCAATCAATCAATCAATCAATCAATTAATCGATCGATCCATCAATCTTTGTTGCCAGAGACTGACACACCTGCTGAAGATTGAAGTTTCCCTAAGTACAAAGTTTAATTAAGTGTGCTAACTGTTTACTAATTATAGGTATGTGTCTGTAATTATGACTGGCTGTCAGTGTGTTTCTCTATGTGAAGATATGAGAATGTAATTATGTAGTGAGAGGATATATATTTTTATTACAGAGAAAAAAGATTTTGCTTGCATACACAGAGAATATATAGAGGGTCTAAAACCAGATTTGCCCATGCTCATTTTTCAGCGTTTGTTTTACCACCCATGGGCCTATTGAGCACAAGACCCCAGCATTAACTTTGACAAATTTTTGGTAACAAAAATGTCAAAGATTGCCATGATTGATTGATACTGATTGATTTGGCGGGAATAAAGTCCAGAGAGGACTTGTTTTATCCCAAAATGATTTGTTGTTGTTCAAAATAAGTCATTGTATAATACAATATTATCACATTGAAATCACATCACAATCAATGTTTAAAACATTCCTGAAATACTTTCCCCGTAAACAATATTTCCATTAGTTCTCTTTTCACCCTGTATATATATATGTTGACTTGTATTGTATGTATATATGTTTGTAAGACAAATATATATACATACAATACAACTCAACATATATATATACAGGGTGAAAAGAGAACTAATCGAAATATTGTTTACGGGGAAAGTATTTCAGGAATGTTTTAAACATTGATTGTGATGTGCTTTCTTTCATTGTGGATGGCAGATTGTTCCATGCACCCACGAGTACCAGTGGTTCCTAATGTATGGTCAGACAGCTTTGTCAAATTTAAAAACTAAATATTAGGATCTAGACAAGACAAAACTTTTGAAGTTGTTTTTCTCAAAATGTCCATTTCAGTTACTGAGGTATGGTTCAAAGTTTATGATATACACATATATTATGGAAGTTTGGTTTAGTTTGTTCATTTTAATAATGCGTTTATCTACTTTCTGCTTTTAGTCATTCACTATACGCACTGTCAATATTTAACTAGAGGGACACACTTTTATGACGATCGTCTTTCTTCATTGTGTTTGACATTGAATGAGCAAGACGAGCTATTGGGTGTTACTGAGATGTGAGTTGGTGTGTTTACCTACTCTTTATCTCGCTTTTCTATAGCATTTTGAGGCATGTCAACACTTAATTGAATTTTAATGAACATTTTTACACTGTATAACATAACTGAAAACATGATAATATATATTGCATGCTTGTCACATGTACATGGTCGTTTTATGTAGGTGGGTGGTAGGAGGGCAGGCCGGTGCTGTTGAGGAATACGGTCAGAATGGGGTTTCCCGGTGGTTATGCAAACTTAATTTAAGAGGATCATTTTATAGGTTTCCAAAATTGTTTTTAGTCGTCATCTAAAATTTACATTTAGCTACTGATTTTTACAAATTTTGTCATATGATAATCAATAAAAATTGTGTTTTAAAGTAGTTTTGCTTTATTTTTGACCAAGGCACATTTAGGTATTTAGGAAATCAGCAAATCAGGTGAAAATGGCAAATGCAAATGTTAGGTTATCTCACAAAATTTTAGAGGTCCGATTTGAAGGTTTCCCAAATTGTTTGCAGTCCTTGTCTAAATTTCCATGTTGCTACTGATTTTGACAAATTTTGTCATCTGCTAATCAATAGAGATTGTGTTTTAAAGTAATTTTGCTTTATTTTTTTACCAAGTGCACATTTTTGTATTTAAAAAATCAGCAAACCAGGGGAATATGCACATGTTAAGTTATCTATCTATTTTTAAGGTTATGCCGGAAAAGATTACAGCACAGGCCTGAAGGGGCTCCTCTTGCCCTGGTGCTCTTTGGTGCAAGGGTTAAAGCGAAGCCAATTTATTTGGGATGTCTTTGTATTGAGTAGGCCTGATTATCCTGCTTGATTTACTTTGTGGTCTCCATAAAATGCCTTATATCAAAGGAATAATTGTCTTTTACAAGTACAATATTTTAATTCATGATATCATTGGCTGTGGAATGGTTTATCGTCAGACAATTGTTAACAGTGATTGCTATTTTTTCACGGGGCATCCTCAGATTGCAGATTTTCCAATTTAACCCTCACAGGTTTGAGTATATTAGACAGTCTCCTGATTTTGTCAACTTATAATTGACAAATGTGGCAGCAGAAAGTATAGTATCAATATACAATTGTTTGCTGTAAAAATGTATGTTTGGGGCAAGCAGCATCTTATGTTGTTCAGTCTTTACAGTTGTTACCAATAAAAAGGAATATAAGGGTCAGCTGAAAATTTTTGCCAAAGAGGGGAAACAATCGAGTAAAAACGATATATAAATGTTTATGGATTTTGTGGTCAACCAAAGTATCAAATCTACCTTCCCTTATGACAATCACCACAAAAATTTAATGTATGCCCCGAGACGTATGCTTGGATTCATCCAATAGGAGAAGATTGCCCATATGTTTCAGAAACAAAAGGGCCTGTCACTGTGGCTTAGTGGATAGCGTCCGGGCTTAATAATCCTACCTCTCACAGGATTGAGTTCGTCTTTTGACCCTCAGGTTTAGGTTTTCCATTTACCTGTGTTAAATAAAGATTGATTTGATTTAGTGTGACTGGCAATCAATGGGGTGTATTTTTACAGGGTTTCTTCTAATTTTCCAAAATAATTAAGAAAAGAACAGTGTAAATTGGATAATTCTCATATAATTGAAATGCCATTGAGTATTTTGTAAAACCCTTATCAAGCAAACAAATAAACAAATAAAGCAAAACTACAATATTAAAGCCGCATGCAGCCTTGTCTATAACCTTACCTAATACAGAATAATGAAAATGTTTAATCTCTCGTTATAGTAATCCGGAAATGATATACCTGTATATGTGTCTTGTTGTATTATTTACTTACAAAAAAATTATTTGGAGATGATACGGCTAAGTAGAAACTTTTTCTCTTAGACAACACTTATACCGCAGTTAAAACATAACATGATCATGCAGTTTGCTTACAAACGTTGCAAAATCTTTTTCTGGAAGTTTAATGTTTTTACAACATTCTGATTGGGCATGACCTGTGAATGGAATTATCTCCCTTGGCCTGGGTGAGGGTGTGTGACCAGACAAGTCTAGCTCATGTCTGTGTACATATCGGCACGTTCCCCTCTCGTGACACCTAGCTGACCAACCATCGAGCCAACCGGCTTATAAAATGTTTTTTTTTCGAATTCTCAGCCACAGTTTTGTGGTTAGAGGTGATGGTTGTTCAAAAAGTCAATATGGATTTTTTTATTTCTCAAAATATACGTTTTATATATATTTTTTTAAAATAATATTTTTAAGCTTCGTCTTTTAAAAACAGTTCTTCTCTGACCCATTTAAGTCATGTATACGTTTTAATTTTTAAGATAAAATTATAATAGATTTGAATAAAATTAAGATAAATACTGTAGTGAATAAAATAAACTGTGAAGAATATGTGACTTTCCTGAATATTCCTTAGTTAGGGGCCCTATGACAAGGGGCAGTATATCCCCAGAACAGAACGTATTACTTTGCACTGGAGGAATATTAATTTTCCAAAGTACTGGACACATTTTATGAATGCACTTTTAGTGATTGTAGTCCTGTGGTCGTGGGTCAGTGGTTTGTCTCCATAGTCTATTTCAATGGACCTCTCACAGTTTGAGTTTGTGTGTTGATCTGAGATACATGGGCTAGTCAGAATATAAGGACATTAACAATCAAGGGGACTGGATGGTTTTTATGAGGTTTCCACCCTGGTTTCTATTATATTTAAATAAGGCACAGTTTGCATTAGCCAATCTGTTGTTATATAGGTGAAATACTCTTGAATTTGATATTAATCCCCAATCCAAGAAACTGTAACATTAAACACCAACCAAACAAACACACAAATTACTGTTGTGAAACACCAATACCAAATAAGTCAAATACCATGAGTATGATATTTAACCCAAACCAAACCAAACCAAACCAAACTAAACTAACACCATCACCATTTAACAAAAACAATTCCCTTGAGCATGGCATCAAACACTTATTAGCCAATGATATTTTATAGTTGGGTTACTTGTAGAATACAGTCCCATCATGAGGGCCGTGGTTTAGTGGTAGCATGTGTGCTTACTAATCCTGCTTCGATTAACCATTTGTCGATTCAGTCCGCCTTTCGACTATCAGGTATATGACAAGTCACATGTTGTAGCACCGGCAATCGTGTGGTTGGTTTTTTACGAGGTTTCCTCCCAGTTTTCCACCGAAGTAATGAAAGGTACAGTGTAGAGTGGACAATCTTTCGTCATAAAGGTGAAATACCATTGAGTACGACATCGAACAAACAAACAGTTCCATCATGTAAGTAAAATACCATTGAGTACCAGATTTAACACCAGTCAAACCTGCAAATAATCCATTTCAGCTACCTTCTAGTTTTTTAACTGCCTCTCAAACAGTAAATTAGAAGAAAAAAAACCAAGAAACTGTGTGAAAATATATCCCTAACTCCTGACTGAAGATCAGCTGTATCTCTCGTGTGATAGACAATACACAACTCCTTCACCTTGATGACTGAAGGATTTTTATGAAGTTATTTTTGCTAGCCTGGTTTCACAACAGAATTGTATAAAGTTCATCTTTGTGTTTGGTCTTTTGCTACGCTATGTTGATCTTAATTGTGTCTTAATTGTGAAGTGAATTCTCTATTTTAACCGGAATTTTTAGTGATTGATAATATGGTAAGTAGACAAAGACATACATCATTACACGCTCAACTTCTTGTAGGGAACTTTTATGGGCTAATCACAGGTTCAAGTCCCGTGTTGACCTCAGGTACATGATTTGTCACATGTTGAGGCTCTTGCAATAGTAGGGATGTTTTTTTAAAGTTTACATTCAGTTTTTTTACCTTTATAAGTGGAGCAATCTTTAAGTGGCATATTTAAGCTCTTATTTTACAGGCAGGTTCTTCCACTAACTGTCAATATACTTTTGTTATTCAATACATTAATCAATCAGCCAAGTTGTCAGCACCCCTGGAAAAAATGAAAAATTTCTCACGACCACCAATTTTCAGGTTTAAAATTTCACACCAAATTGTACATACAGCGAATAGAGTTCGAAAAAAAATCTAAAACATCATGTACTATAGGTTTAATTTTAGGCGATAGATTCAACTTTTATCGGTTTGATGTTGATATTGCAATGAGTTTTATAAAAAAATTATACTAAAAATTTTTTAAAAATTTAAAAAGAAAAAATTTTCTTATCTGACGTAGGATTTTATCGTCGCATGATTTTCCAGGGGTGACTGTCAGCCAACCAACCAACAAACCAACTAGCCAATCAACCAATGAACCAACCAAAAAACTAACCAACCAACAAACTAACTGCACTATTTCATATTTACAATCAATAATAGTTGACATTCTATATACTCGTATATCTTTTACACTACAATTCTTCGACCATCTCTAAATTTATCCCCACTTCATGCCGATGTAAAGATTGAGCAAACAAACTTTTTAAATTTACACTTTGTAGTGCAGAGTTATGTATAGAAATGTCATCATAAAGACCTATTATATTTGCACAACATTGTAATCTGAGCAATTGACTATGTCAACAAAAGCGTTGATAGAAGTATTATATGACAATCTCTGTTTTGATCAAATTTCTGAGGGATATATACTGGATTCTCCAGTGGAATAGAATTACCATATGTATACATTCAAAGAATAAATCACTTAGAGGTATAAGCATGCCTGAAAAAAATATAAAATTCCTTGTGACCACAAATTTTTCAAGTAAAAAATTTCTCACCAGATTCTACATAAGGTGAAATCTATTCGAAAAATTCCTTAAACATCATGTACTATAGGTGTAATTTTTATGTGATAAATTCAAATTTTTTCGGTTTGACGGGTTGTAGTGGAGTCACTTTTTTCAAGAGTTATAATATAAATATTTAATTTTTAATTTTTTAAAAATTTCTCACCAAACATTGGATTTCATGTGACCGTATGTTGCATGGTCGTGTGGGGTTGGGTTTAAGATGGCCAGAGAGCTTGTCCTCTGTTTATTACTGTTCCTCTACAGCAGGGGGTGGGGAAGGAGTTTCATGCTGCCCTGTTGCTCTCAGCTAAGAGGCAATATTTTGCTGATTTTTTTGTGATGTCTTTGTATTATGTACCAATAGTATGTTTGTCCTGTCTTATTTTTGTTTGTTGCCACTGGTGTGAAGGGTTGTTTCCTTCGCCCATTGGGCTGGCATACCATCTTGTGAGTGAAATAACCTTAAGTATGATCAATTAAACAAACAAATTATTGTCCTGTGTTTGTCATGTCTTGTCTTTGTTTGATATCCTTCACCCAGTGAAGCTGTTAATTCTTGAGCAAAGCACTAAGGCAACAGGAAAACTCCCTCCCAACTTTCCACTTTATTTGAGTGAAATAGACTTTAGCATAGCATAAAACCCCACAGCTGTCGGTTGGAGGGAGCTTCATGTTGCCCTGGTGCTTTCAGAGCTAAAGGGGAATAGGAAGCCGATCTGTTTGTGGCTTCTGTATTGTGTCCTGTTGTTGTCGTCTTGTATTTGTCTGGTCCAGACTGTTTGTTGCCAGGGGTGACGAGGGTGGTTTCCTTCACCCATTGGGCTGGCACGTGGTCATATTAGTGAAATACCCTTGAGTACGACGTTGAACCCCAATCAAACAAACAAACAGACAAATCGTGTAGTTTGTTAAGCTGAGAAAGGCAATTGGCCCTTCTCGGCCATCATACATGTCAGTGTTTGATTTCTAACATTTACAAACTGAAAGGGTTGATACAAGATGTGTGATTTAAAAGCTATTGGCTCTGGAAGTCACTACACATCTTAAGGTCATAGGGCTAAGAGCTAACTATATTGTATTTTGTATTTGTCTATTGAGGGGGTCGTTGTGGTCTCGTGGAGGTTCAATCGTATTCTCGCGAGAGTTTCTATAGTAGACGAGACTTTAAGTAGGAAGTAGAATTGATCATTCTTAATGTCTCGACGACGTAGGAAGTAGAATTGATTATATTTTAGAATGTAGATCTAGACGTAGGAAGTAAAATTGATTATATTTTAAAATGTCGATCTCGACATAGGAAGTAAAATTGATTATATTTTAAAATGTCTCGACGTAAGAAGAAGAATTGATTCTATTTTAGAATGGTGGACGTTTTGTATAATTCGATTCGGCCTCGGCCATTTCTGTACATGTCTCAACATCCTCGCACATCTACATACCGTAAATTATCTCTTACGTAATGAATGTATGTAATTGTTTTGTCTTTTAGAATGTGAAGATTAACAGTATTTTCGTTATTTTGGGGTAACACTTTCTTAGTTAGAACATTTATCTATAATGTAGCCCTGTTAACATATATTCTATTACGTCATTGTCAACGTCACTTAGGAACCCTGTGAGAGCAACCCGCGCTAGCTACAATTCACTTGATCCGTCTGCTAGCTAGAGCACATACGTGGAAAATTATTTGCCATGCCACTTGGTTTTTAAAAATATTTTTCTGTGACAATCTGACAGACATCTGTTGGATTTGTGTTTCAAAAGTAGTAGCCACTACTGCTTTTTGAAATTTAATAGATTTGTCGACTAGGTGACACAGTTTTTTGGTCGTAATTATCTGTTGGGCCTGCAAGCCTCGTGGTGATTTGCTTCGCAAGTACATTCGTCCACCATGGATTCGAATGTTCAGCTTGGGCAATGACTTGGTAAATGCTGAGTTGGACATATATAGGGGCACATGGAACTATGAGTTGTATCGATTCGGGGTTGAGAGATGGGTCTTTATTTTACGAGAAAAGATCAAAATCAAACAAAAAACTCGAGAAATAAGGGAATTGAAGAAAAACATGGCGTCAATACAAAAAAATATGTTGGCAAACTATGGCAAACACTGCACAACCAAAAAAGAATTAAGATAAAAAATCTGGTGCAAAAGAAATTTCTCAAAAAAGAAAGTTTCATGAAATTTCTAGCAGTTGCGAGACCAGTGAAAGTGACCCAGAAAAAGAGTCAGAGGTCGAGGATACCGAAGATTTGTTACGGAATATCAGTAGTAGAGGAAGAGCAGCTGAGTTATCATTTATTAGTACATAATAAGGAACGTTTGTGCGTTACCATGTAGTAA
>JARFOD010039571.1:0-10299 GCA_031763545.1 Mopalia muscosa | reverse complement strand
GTAAACTTTAAAAGCTTCTGAAAAGCTAGTCATGCAAGTGTTGATCCGCTAACTTCTGACTAGTGTAGTGACGGTTGTTAACAGGATGTGTTGATCCACTAGCATCTGACTATTCCAGTAATGGTTGTTGACAGGTTATGTTGATCCACTAGCCTCTGACAATTGCAGTTATGGTTGTTGACAGGTTATGTTGATCCACTAGCCTCTGACTATTCCAGTAATGGTTGTTGACAGGTTCTGTTGATCCACTAGCCTCTGACTATTCCAGTAATGGTTGTTGAAAGGTTGTGTTGATAATTAGCCTCTGACTATTCCAGTAATGGATGTTGCAAGGTTATGTTGATCCACTAGCCTTTGACTATTCCAGTAATGGTTGTTGACAGGTTGTGTTGATCCACTAGCCTCTGACTATTCCGGTAATGGTTGTTGACAGGTTGTGTTGATCCACTATCTTCTGACTATTCCGGTAATGGCTGTTGAAAGGTTGTATTGATCCACTAGCTTTTGACTATTCTAGTAATGGTTGTTGACAGGTTGTGTTGATCCACTAACTTTTGACTATTCTGGTAATTGTTATCAACCGGTCGTGTCGATCTACTAGCCTTTCACTATTCCAATAATGGTTTTGGGACAGGTTGTGTTGATACACTTCATTCTAACCATTCCAATACCGTTTGGTGACAGGATATGTTGTTTCAATAATTTCTGACTTTTCCAGTAATGCTTTTTTATGAGTTTCGTTGAGCCACTTAATTCTACCTATTCTAGTAATGGTTGTCACAGATTGTTTCTGTCCACTTTATAACTCTTACTATTCCACTTATGCTTTCAAGTATTTGACGACTATATTATAACCATAAAAAAAAAAACATAAAAAACGAAATCCGTCCCCTTGCAGTGGTTGGACACGGGTAAAACGTGATTGTGTAACATTATTTGATGTGAAGAAAGTTTGAACAGTATATAAGTCTGTCGAACATCAGTTATCAGCAACAACTACCTATGTCATAGCTCTACTGACATCTGGTGAAAAAAGTAATAATCTTGTAAGGATATTGATAACTTCAGACTTGCCTAGATATCTGCCCAAAGCCTATGGATGTCGAGTGTCGTGTGAAGGACACTCATGTGCCGTGGAATGAGACGGGAGACGTCCTTACTGTTGCGTGTACTATGAGAGGATTACAATGTGTAAATGCCGAACAAGAGGACAAGACATGTGAAGATTATGAAGTGCGATACAAATGCCCTCCTGGTAAGATATTTAGTACCGTACTTTAACATATACAATGCCTCAACTCACCTATAAAATAAACTCCTTCAAAGAAAGGCAATAGAAAAACAGATTTTGATTGTCGATTAGTGACGATGTGCCGATGACGTTGACGTGGATATACAGCACACAACTTATGAAGTGGTCAAGTTATTTGTTAGAGAATATGTCGGGTGTAGAATATAACTCCTGGGAAGCTGGTTATTAGTAAATATGGATTTAAAAAAGTGTATCTTAAATAATAAAGCTATGGCATGTTTACAGCAGACCTTGATCTTGTAAACAACCACATTTGTCAAAATTATATTCTATTTATGATAGACAAGATTTAAATACTTCCCCACCTCTCATATTTTCTTGTTGTCATTTATATGTCAGTCTATATCTAATAACAAAGCGAAGAAGGTGATATTATACTTAGATATAATGCAAAGTGCAAGATTATTATTTGTTGGGGAACACCTTACGATCTTGTTTGATGTTGTTGTTTAGCTCTCTATGGTTACACTCATGACAATACACTGTCAGTTTATAACTCATATTCAGCATACAAATAACACAATTGATTTCAACTTTAAAATGTATAGCACAACAGGAAAATTTGTTTTAGAAAAGCAAGTCTTTCTCTCAGAATTATAATTAGTTCTTAGTCCAAAACCAAGGTTTCGTGATCGAGGATGGAATTTTAATATCAAAAGCACAGCCACTTCTGAGCTCGTTTTGTATAAAGATTTAGGAAAGTACATTTTCAAGTGCTGCTTTTTTTTAACGGGTCAGCCAATTGTCAGACACCCATTGTCTCTTAAGCAAATATATACTGAACATAGTTATGGATGAACGCCATTCTTTTACCTTCTAGACAGAGACGAGTGTCTTGATGGTACAGCTCCCTGCGACGAAAACGCTGACTGTTTCAATACACACGGTGGTTACAAATGCCAATGTAAACCAGGCTTTGCGGGCGCAGGAGAACATTGTTTCGGTAAGTACCCAATCGACACGCTTCTTGCACTGTTTCGCTTTTAAACTTAATAAAGAATATAATTCATTAACATTTTAAATAGTTATATATACTATAAGTGTAAAGCAAACATTTATTAAGGATCCTTTGCTGATATTTAGGAAAATAATTTTTCTAAACCAATTATTACACATTATATAGGTAGGAAATCAATTTAAATGATATTATTTTCTTGTTAGATATCTGGTTTGATTCATTGAGTGTATTCATTTATTTCCTTGGGCAAGAATTTATAAGAAATAAAATAATAAACAGGTAACAGCTGTAACAGTTAGAATACTGTTAGAATACTGTTAGATAGAACACATTGCCATTATATAATTCTTACAAACTGAGAGTAAACGTCGCAAAGATCACCAACAAGTATAACAGCAAGCCTACGAATATTCTGCAACAATTTAGATATGGTTAGACATATTTCTGCCTTAAGTTTACATGATAAGGACAAGTTAGTAGAAACTGAAACTCTATTCCATTAACATTTTTTTGTTACTGCTTATCTTTTATGGCAAAGGCCACGACCCTCAAGTAGATATTACCTGATAGATAGTTGTACAGACATCTACAACCATAGAACGCTCATCTCAAACATATTGTCTGATCAGCAGAGATCTATTCACTTCAGATACAATCCAGGCCTATTTAAAACCATAGAAGAACATTAAATTTCTGACGCGGAAATAATATCTAAATCTGACTTAACTTTAAAGACAACCTATAACACGCAGTCAGCCAGACTGGACTGAAGCAAAAGTACCATTGCGGCACCAGGTCGAACCGAACTCTATCTGCTATTCTACTGACTGTAAAAACGTTACAAACCCATCTATAAACGTTAAAATATATATATACTGAGGCTGTTAGTGGACAATCCATACTTGGTATCTATATTTATATATCGCGTTTTTCGGAGATATAATGTACATCGGTTCAATGTTTAAATGTGACAAGTTGTCTATCTGAGCTCAGTAGCTTTGGATATATTGATACGCATTTCTTTGTTTATACATTTGTAAATGTTTAGGTACATTGAAAACTCGTTACCAATTCTACTCTCGGAAAGTCAAGTTTTTACACCCATTGGAATTAACATTTATTAGTAAGGTGATTTAAGAATACATGCAAATTATTTAAACCGGGATTTCATAATTCTGGGCTTTCCTGCTATAGTCATTGGATATCTCCCAAACTCAGTGTATATCACTACATTTGTTGTTTTGGTATATGTACAGTAAGTATTCGCTTGCAAAAATCCTAAATAAACTTAAAGTTCCCATTATAGCTAAGCTCAACATAAGATAACTAAATGAATTTACCATGGCCACCATTTGTTCATTCAATTAGGGAATAACCATGCTGTATTTGGTGGCTTGCCGCCGTGAATGACGGGTTTTACCATCGCAAATTGATTTTTATCAGCGACCCGTCAGCGGAGCCGGTAAAACGGAACGTGAACGTAAAACCTAGCATTAACGCAGGCAAACCACCAATTAAAGCATGGTTATTCCCATTCTAATCCAATTCTAATCGAAATTATGTTTTACCTCAATGTTATATAGTTCCCAAAACTTCCAATAAATCCCATTTGTTTTCTGTAATTCTCACAAACAAATAATCAGAATTATTAATATAAAATTATACTTTTTGAATTATATGGGATATATTGAAAGCAGAGAGGACAAAATGAAATTTCTAGGTCCACTTTTTCAATTCCTGATTGTGCTTTTACTAAATATTCATGAGTCACGTGTACTCCCTACGTTTCTAGGGGTTGACAGTTCTTCGTAGACTGTAACGCTATCAACTGAAACACTGCCCAAAGACTAGTTACACATTATTAATTATTTATCTTGATACCCTTTTTATGTACTGGTTCTAAACTAAAGTATGTATACTTAAATAAATGAACACTCCCACTTTATTAGCTATTTGGTCCCTGTAAGCTGTTTGCCGGGCGTTCGATAGCCGCACAGGTCTGTGGGATGACATTAGATATACTCTCTAATTAAAGCACATATGGCAGGTCACTTTTGTGTTACATTTTTATTTAACGTTAACACAACTTTATTAAATTTTCTTTATCGGATTCGCCATCGCTGAATCAACAGTCACAGTCTGTCATTTTTGTTTACAATCTGTACGATTTGACAGCGCGCATTAATACAAAATAAGTGGGTGTGACGTAACAAAATTTGCGACGGTTAATCCTAGGTTTTACGGTCCCAAAATAAACCCAACAGCCAATCAGATTGCAGATACAAACTAGGTTGGGTTAGAATATGGATTTGATGTCTGAGCAACGCTAACTATTTCTCCGAAAATGTTTTTCTTCATTCTTTATTAAACTGCTATTCCCATTTACTACAATATGAATGTTCATTATGTACAATACTGTAAATCAAAGCGTTAAGGTTTTAAACGCAATAATAAACGCAAAACAGTAACACCTTTTAAACACAATAATGTGTTTATAGCCATACCTAAACACAATGTTTAAATAAGTTGAACACTTTGTTAAAACCATAAACAATATATGTTTAGGTCCATTAAACACAATTTTTTAATAGTTCTTAAACATTATTTTGAGCCACATCTAAACACAATAATGCCTTTATGGGTCGGTAACACTTTTTAAACGGAATATCGTGTTTATTTGCCCTGAAATAAACACATAGTTTAGTTCAAATGACAATACCACAACTTGCACCACAACTTGTAGCTAAGACAAGACTTAAAAGTTGTGATATAACAATTACAGATGTATTATTTATAACCCCACCCTTATGTTGTGCACGTTCGAAATCAAGAACGTCATCAGAACAAATGCCTCTATATATATCAACAACACAATAACAACGTATTAAAATAAAGGGTGCAATCATACAATGCTACAAAAACAACTCAAATAAATGAATTATGCCCATGCAAAATATAAATAAATAAACATTAACACTAGTTAGAATGACTACATTTTATTGGAAATAAAATGCATTGCCAATGTCAACAGAGTACTTGTACTTGTAACACTTGTGTAACTGTACACCTTTTTTTGTTGAAGCTACAGAGTGTGAAGAAATAAGTGAAGCAATACAATTGTATTTGTCTAAGAACATAAATATTTCGATTAATATTTTTTAAGCAATCTCTTGTTTACAGACCCGGCTTTAATACAGAGTGTGACATACAAAGTGGTTTGAAAGTTGAAGCAATAGTATAAACTATGCACTCTCCATAATACAGTTATTACATTCAAAAGAAGTTAACTCGTCACAGGAATGGAATACATAAACACTACCTTTACTCTGAATTATCACTCTTACTGAAATATAGTAGTCCATGTATACATGCGATTTTTAAAGAACTAATGATACTTTGCTTTTGGCGTTTAAAGTTAACATAGTTTCATTTTTTGGGCAGGTGTTTGTCGTTCAGTGGTTATCATAGCGGACTCCTGATTAAGTGGATACTTTGTTGTTATATAAGTGACATACCCTTTAGTACGACACTAAACCACAACCAATCAAACACACCGAATTATCATCACTTAGTGTTTATTTAAAAGTCTTCAAATACTTCATTCCGGCCAATGATAAATAAATGTAACGTGTACTTTGCCCTATTTAGTCTATTCTTTGGTGAATAAAACTGTATTGATTTGTTAATGTTATACAGTGCTGCTTTATCGCCCTGTTTATCTGTTTGTCTTTAAGAAGGAGCAAAGTGCACAGCCTGGGGAGATCCCCATTACATTACGTTTGATGAAGATAAATACAACTTTCAAGGACTGTGTAAATACAGACTAGCTGAACCGTGCAAAGATTTTGGTGGCGTACCAGATTTTAACGTGGTCAGTAAAAATATACCATTTACCAGAGACGGTATTGCTGTGGCTAAGTTTGTTGAGGTGAAGGTGTACGGATTCTTTATACTCATGGAAAAGACCATTGTTACGGTAAGTATTAACACTTTGAGCGAACGATACAGTGTGTGAAAGAAAGGTAGAGAGAGACAAAAATAAGAAAATCATAATCATAATTGAACAATGTTGTCTTTGAACAGATTGACGACGAGGAAATTACTCTACCGAAGCGCTATGAGCCAGCCAGCAAGGACTGGGAAGGGTCATTCCTTGATATCCAAATGGACAGTCGCGGCGTCATTGTTGTTTCTACTGACTTTGGGTTTGTAGTAGAGTATGACACAAAGATGCGTATTGATATCAATGTTCCCAAAGTACTTAAAACCCATATGTGTGGCCTGTGTGGGAGTTACACTGGAGACGGCCAATACCGACTTCCTGATGGCACAATAGTGACGGACCCTCTAGTACTGGCGGATGCTTGGGCGATTGACGATGGCGATCCTCTGTAAGTTGTCAATCCTCACTTAAACCACTCTACATTAGTTATCCCCATCAACATGACAATACGGAGTTCCCCTCACAGTCATGCGGTAAAACATTCTCGCATACATCTAGTCCGTACAAATGAAGTAATTAAAATATGATTTTTCGTTTGCCAATATCCTATTAATCCCCAATATATACCTTGGTAGGTATATATATATATAACAGGAACTGAATTAAGAGACAATAGAGCAACAAGATGTTGAAATTGAATTGGCATGCAGGGACAATAAGGATTTTCGGACAAGGAACCGGTACAACCAGGACGGCAGCTTAACTAGAATTCTGCCATTAATTCACCTGGCTGGATTAACGTGCATCCATGTTGACCACGCGCTTACGAGTTATTTAATGGATGATTTCGAGCTTCGCGACCTAAAGTGAATAAAGTGGTGTACAATTCATATAAGTTCCGGAAGCCTTGCAAGGTATATAGCGGGAATAAATTGGATATTGTCGCACATTACTATACGTTTTGATGTAAACTTATACTATTTTGAAGTACCGTATTTTACATTTTAATGCAAACTTATATTCTTGAGTGCTTTAAGATAAACATATTCGCTACATACATATACAATTCTGAAATACTTTACGTTGCGCTGTTTCTTTGCAATTCGGGAATAATTTACGTTTCGCTGTAACTTACACAATTCTGAAGTATACTTTATGTGTAGCTGAAACTTATACTATTATAAATTACCTAACCGACACCATTTATACCAGGGTATCTTTGCATCACCATCTTTAGCTTTCTTTGGGCATATTTTTTGTTTTGGGGTAAAATTGTCTATGTTGTTAAAGATCGATAATTGTCTTCGTTGTACCTCATTTTTTAATATTCCTCATCTGAGATTTGTCATATATTTCCTAATTGATCACACTGGAAGAAGGATATCGACTAATTCACGACAACAAATCATATCATTCTGTTTTCTTAAATAGAGTTTTTGATATAGGCGCATCTAAATGTCAGTCAAGTTAATTTTAAATAGAGTTGCAAGTGAAATAAAAAGCTAATTTTGTCCAAATCTAGTGAGGTTCCCTATTTCTTCTAGGTGTGAAACGGCAACACCTCCCGAAGAAAGATGTTCTGAAGAAGCAATGAATAAAGCACGGGAGCGATGTAACTTACTACAAGACGACAACGGACCTTTCGCAGAATGTCTCACCAAACTGTCCGACATTTCGAGTAAATACATGGAATCTTGCGTATATGACATTTGTGTGGTGCCAGAGAATGACGAACTATTTTGTCCAGCAATAAATGCTTTTGTTGCTGAATGTGAAAATATTCAGTTCAATGTACAATGGCGAACAGAAGACAGATGCCGTAAGTTAACTTGGTTAAATATCTAATTGTTTAAAAAAAAAAAATAAAGTTGAAGGAGAAATACCCTGTTTTGAAGCGAATGTCAGCATAGCTTTTGTTCCTGAGAATGTATGTTTGGTAACTGAAAAATTTATATATCATTCTTTAACATCTGACAGCCAGTGCTGTGAAGCGAGCTTTGACATAAACACCTGACGCTGGATAGCTAGCTGTATAGTTAGTTGCCAAGCAAATACCGCATCCAATGGAAGATATCTTACTAATTCAAATAAGTTTGTTAGAAATACATTTTCTGAAAGATTGAATAATAATAAAAAAGGAAAATGACTTAAGAGACTATAGAGCGACCTTAGGAGAGGCACTTGAAATTGAATTGGAAAGGACATTAAGGATTTTCAGACAAGGAACCGGAACAGCACACTGACGCTTAATCCGGGAACGATATGCCTTCCTTTTATACTAAGTAACAACAGTAAAAACCAATATATTCAGTTTGAAAAGCCATACATTTATTTTTTGTACATTTTTTAACTTTTGTATTCACTTGCGCATTATATGTAATTTTACAAAAAGGTATATTAGAGAAATTCATGTGATTTGAGACTGCTGCACTCTAAAGTTATCATGTTGATGAGAAAGTCTTTATTTATATCACAGCTCCCGAGTGCCCCATCAACATGCATTACGACCCTATGGGCAGCTCATGTGCAGCAACTTGTTCAGATCCGGATGCGGCGATCACGTGTAACAAAGCAAACGTCGCTGGATGTCAGTGTGACGAAGGCTATGTAATGAGTGGAACAACTTGTATTCGAGAGGAAGATTGTGGCTGCACCGTTAAGAATAAGTACTATAAGGTAACAGCTTAACGAATACTTTCATTTAAACACTTCTTCCAATGAAAAACAATATTTTACCAAATTTAATTATTGTCTTTTACATAACAGTGTGCTACACATTAAGCATATGGCAGATGCATGAAACAAAATCAAACATAGATTTAAACATTAAGTTGTAATTACATATAAAATATTTAATAGAAAAAGTGGGTTTTATAGTGGTCCTTTTGATTCCTGGTGAAATAAATTGTTAACTGAAAACAATAGATACATTATAAGTTGTTAATGACAGATTGGTGAGAAATGGTTTGAAGACAACTGCACCGCTCTTTGCGAATGTTTTGACCCTGGGGAGGCTGAGTGTGACAATACAGTCCAATGTCATGGAAATGGCGAATGTTATGTAGTGGACGATGGGTCAAATAGCTGTCGATGCAAGAAAGGTTTCAGCGGCTCAGGAACAGATTGTTACGGTAAGATGTTCTTCTCCATCAGGTAAACCCTTTTTCGCATTAAATGGATTTGGAGAAAAAATAACGGACAATTTCGAAAAAGTGTCAAGCACCTGTAAGAGTAGCGTTATTTTTATGACTGTATATGTCAAATGATCTTTCTTGATTTCTTTCCCCGACAGATGAGGACGAGTGTTCCAGCAACGACCACAAGTGTGATCAGAATGCTCGCTGTATAAACGGACAAGGTGGCTATGACTGTATTTGTAAGGCTGGGTTTACTGGCGACGGATTTGAATGTCAAGGTAAGCGTGTCTTTATCCCTAACCTTATATAACAACTAACTACATATCTTATTTTCTTAATATGTCGTTAAACACCAGTTTACTGACATTAAAGCAATAAGACAAGTATTTTTATATTCTCATACATGCCTGCTTCTCAGTTACCCAATGTCAAGTAAAACATACAAAACTCATGTTGTATGAATGTAAAAGATTACGACCAGCGCGTTAAGCATGTCTAAACTAATATATTAATTGCCAGATGTTGACGAGTGCCAGGACGAGACTGACCAGTGTTCACCATTCGCACAGTGTCTTAATGAAGTGGGTAGATACGAATGTCAATGTAATGAAGGTTTTGACGGTGATGGGCGAACGTGTATTGGTAAGAATCCTTCAGAAAACATTTATAATTTCTGCCTAATTATTATCTTAAATATTCCAAGAGTGCATGTATCACGGTATTAACTATTAACAGTATAAAATAATGTTAACATAAATTTACTAATTTCAAGTCCAATCAAACTGATGTCCTGTATGACTAGGCCTTAGTAAACGCCTTTGTGAGCTGTTGATAAGTAATTTGGACCAACTAATTTCGAACAGAGGAGAAACCGTCGGAGCCAGAAGAGCCTGTGGAATGCTCTGTGTTCCAGAAAGAGCTCTGTGTGGAATGTGCTGATTGTGTCCTC